>VYXH01003618.1:413854-424858 GCA_013397275.1 Burhinus bistriatus
CAGGCCCACAGCCCTCCCCCCGACCCTCCGTAGTCTCTGGGGTGACCATGAATGCCTTTTCCCCCCACACCCACCCCACCGAGACAACAGCCTGGGGAGCACTGCTGCTCAAGCAGCTGTACCTACTCGCCTTGAACACCCTGATCTCCAGCCTCGCCTCTCCTGTCTCTTCTCCTCGACAGTGCTTTATGAACTGCACCCCCGGACAAAGAAAACCACTGTACCACAGCTGGGAAGACAAGCAAGTTTTAAAATGCAGTTAAGGATCTGGGCAGTGGTGCTATACACACTCGTTTCCCCCACGGGTCTTGTATTTGTCCTATCCCTGGGCAAATCTTCTCACCAAAAATAGAGCGGGAGTGCTGCTGGGGCTGCAGGGAGCACCAGCTTCCACCAGCAACGTGCTGCCTCTGCACCCGCCTGTCGAAAGGGCTGACTACCAGCTCTTCATGTCAGCTGGAAGAAGGAAAAGACAGAACAACGCTGTAGAGTTCTGCTAGCCCCCTCCTCACCTCATTTTTCTAGGTAGGTGTTTTTAGATAGTAGCATTTTTTAACCATCCTGTTGGAGTGGATTTTTCCCCCCCCACGCTACTAAATACATCCATTTTTCAAGAGTCTTCTATATCTTAAGTTGCTGTGTCCTGCAGTGAAGAAATGTTGATTTAAAAAAAACCAAAACCCACCAATATGCCCAGTAACATCACAACTGGAGTTAAGTTTGTTTCTAAAACCATCTTTGCATCCTCCACTCATACAAATTTCTTTGGAACCAAATATTTACCATGGTTGGTATCAGTGCAAGAAATATTTTTTCTTCTAATTTTCTAATCAACACACTCTGAAATATTTTCAGAGACATTGTGGCATCTAATTTCCACTTGATCATCTTATTTCCTTTCTTAAAGAGGTGAAACAGGAGAAATTAGAACTTAGTATCAGCAGAAACCTCAGAAGAAAAATCAAATTGAATTTGGGAAGGAGAGTGGCTTGGTATTTTATTACATTAGTGAAAGAAGAAATACATCTGCAGTCAGCATTACCGGCATGCAGGACCAGTGAGTGGGCTAGTTCCCCGTACAGTAGGAGTAGGAAGAAAGGGGAACCCATCACAAAGCCACACCAGCTCTTCCCCAGGAGCAAGGCAGACCAAAACACATACCAGGCCATGAAGGCCACACAAGCAAATTAACATTGCCTCTCAGGACATGTCTGTGTACAAACACACTCTTCTGCAGGCGTTGGAGAAATTCAGTTGGTGTTTGGGCAAGCACATTGCTTCTCCTCATCCAGTGAAGCCATCCACTGATCATGGATCGCAGTAGATTATGCTAACAAATACCTAGGGGACGCCTCCAGCCAGCTATTTGCCTCCTTGGTTTAAAGCGGTATATCAGTGCTTACACTGAAACTACTCATGGTAGGCATGTGCTTTTGCCCTTGCACTTTGAAATAAGAAGGAATAAAGTAACGATGAGGGAGGGAGTCAGAGGCATGGAAAGGTGAAGTAGTTTGCCCAAAGGCCACACAGCAAGTTGCTGAAAGAGAGCAGAGAACTGACCCAAGCCTCCTCAGTCTTGATTCATTGCCCCCTCTGAGCTTTTCCCCAACTCCTTCTCCTCATGTGGGTATAATTCTACGTCGTGTAGGCATGCATCTCATCCTCAAAGTTGGGCAGATGCATTCATTCTATCAAAGACATTAAGTTAGCTGAAACAGGAAAAATTGATAAATGCACATGCTCTAAAAAACAGTCGAACTCCAGCAACTCAAACTCCAAGCTTGATTCTGAGTTGTAGAGGCAGCTTAACATTATGGGTGTGCAAAGAGGAGCCAAAACCTCCATCAGCACGTTTCAGGACCATGAGACTTGAAGCACAAGAGCTTGCCACACTTTGTGGACCTGGGGAGAGGAACCCCTTTAAGGAGGACCAGGCATGTGCTTCCTCCTCTTCAGTAGCAACCACCCCTGCTTTCTTTTCAGAGTGAAAAGAACATCCTGAATCTCCTACAGGAGAAGGAAGTTGAAAATTGTCCCTCGTTGGAATTTGAGTAAAACCAGGGAGATCAAAATTAAGATCAAGATGCAAAATGCCTACTCACCTCCTGTAGATGTACATTCAAATATTGAGCAGAAGATGAACATGGCAACTGATTCAGAAAATGAGCCAGGCTTTGAAGATGACATTTGGTCCTCCTTTTCCTCAAAAGAAGGAAATTAAACACATTGAAAATAAAGAGGTTTCCATTGTAACTTCGCATTTTACTGAAAAGGAGGAGAGTTGCATAATGCATAAGGAGCTTTAAAATTAGACTAAACTTCGGTAGTTCAAATGCTTACCTATATTATAAACAAACCTCTGACTTTTATATGCCCACCTATTATACACTCCCCAACCTCCCACAGACTAAGCAAAACAGCAAGTTTTGCTGTCCCACAGGCCTGTCAGCAACTCCTGGTATCTTTTCAGCCATAAGCTAAGGCATACTCATGCCTCAGGACAGGTCTACAGACAGCATAAGGTGAAGATGATTTGGGCAGCCAGTGACCAAGATGCATGTCTGTTTTGCAGACTTTTGGCAGCCGAAGAGTAGACCTGCAAAAGCAGGAAATGGGAGCAAGAATAATTTGGCTTGGGGAGGGTGGAAAAAGCAAGATGAAGCAACTATATCTTTCCCTACCAAGTATTTCTGAGGGACACATACCTACACTCTTGAGTTGGTGCAGGATGGGTTCCACTGCATTTCCAAAATCTGCCATTCTGGTGGCTCATTCATGCTCATGCCTAATCTATATCAGAGGAACTTCTACTTAGTATAGCATAGTATTTTGAACAGTTTGTAGTTATTTTAAAATGCTGAGAAATTTCACTTATTCTTAACAAATGCCAGGTACAACTTCATCTGGAAACACAGACAAATATGGTGGTTGTCATGTTACAGCCAATAAAAAGAAACCACTGATGTCCTTCTCTGCAAGACTCTTGACTTGAGCCGATCTGGGTGATGATGGAAGGACTAAGTAAGGCTCTCACAGGGTTTACTCATATCTTGCATTTATAGTGGGCCAGGTGCAAACAGACCAAACTATCCCCTGAAGAGCTTTTCTGAAAGAAGAAACAGTCAGCCTTTAAATCCTTTACTAAGCATGCTCCTGCCTTAAAGCTGTATCAAACCTATGAGTAACTTCAAGCTGCTTAAGCTTTATATTGCCCTTTTAATCTGTCAGACGTAGGAGCACAGTCATTATCCTGCCACTGGTCCTGGCTGGCCATTATATAAGTAAAAACTGGTTGACTGATAAATGGAAATCCACCACCTTGACAGAACTGGCAGAAGACACTGTGCTGAGGGACATTCAACAGTATAGATGTACATTTGGGCATATCCTAAGTTTTTATGTTGGATTCATCTCCATCTGAGCTAGATGTCATGTAAGTACTTCTCTTTCCTGCAACACAGTATTCACTAAATTTTACCAATAAACACAATTTTTGCCCGATAAAGAGACTGCCACTCAGATGATATAGAACACCATTCCTAGATACTAGACTCATTTATGTCCAAGTGATATTCTCATACGTGGCTCACATGGCTTCTCATTTTGGATTATTCGCTCTGTTGGGACTCAGAACTCCATTACTGACTTCGACACACACAGACTGTCTTTAAAAAGGCACTTGGCTGATGCTGTCTAATGTCTTTTACTATATTTTGACTTACACAGATGGGATTGCTCATATCTCAGCTGAATGCTATGCTTTTGCATAGCAGTAGGTACTTGTCTAATGTAGATGCTAGGACTTCATGCTCTATCATAGTGCTTTCTTTAAGCAGCTCTTAGGCACAAGCTGCCTTTTTCTTAGACACTATATCCTTCCTTCCTGGCAGCCCAGATCTGAACATTTGGGGAGGCTATGACAGACACTGTCCTAGAAGAGATGACCAAGGATTATAATTGCTGAGGAATGACATGGGACAGGTCCAAGAGTGATTTCTGCCCTGGCAGGACTGCAACCTCTATAGCTACCAACCCTCGTCTTGCAGGAGCGAGCAGCATGCTATGCAACAGCCCAGACTTCATCCCTGTTTCATCCAGGGTGTACAGAGCGGTTTCTTTACACAGAAACTGAATTACTGGTGTATTTACCCAACTTGATCAAAAGAATTGCAGCCCTTTGGCTGCAATCATTTGCATGGCCTGATTTTTGCCATTTCACCTAATTGTTTTTCATTTAGGTATACACTGGTTTGATGTTTGTCCCTGTTAAGTTCATTTTCCTCTACATTTATTCTCTTTCTGGAGTAAACACTAACCAGCTTCAAAATAGAAGGAGGTTAAATATTAGCATCCCTGGCAGAAGAGATACACAGTGATTATGAAACATTATTCTACATGGGCAAACATCCTGCTTTTTTTTTCCCCATAAAGCCTATGATAATCCTACCAACAGACCAACTATTTTTACAACTAAGGCTCAACTTGAAGAAAAAAAAAAGAATTCAGAAAGCATGTTCAATGATGCAAAGATTAAGCCCATATCTCAACAAGTCGCTCTGTCAGCAATGAAATTTAGATGAATGTCCCTATAGCTCCTTTGATACGTCCAGTGAACAGTGAATTCACATCACAGCCTTTTCTCCCACACCAGGAAAGTGGGGGTGGGAATACACATTATCAGGGTCTCTTCTCCTCTGCCTGGCTGTCACAAAACTTGTAAGAACTTGCTATATTTGAGACTCCCCCATCTAACGTGCATGAGAGGTCTCAGCCAGTTTAAAGATTACATGGATTGCATCTAGTCAGACACTCAAAGTAATTATGCAAGTCTTATTTTCCTAGGACTCCATGCTAAAAGAGGGGGGATAATTGTCTCAATGTCTGTGAAAAAAGTCAGGGCAATACAGCATAACTGCAACAATGAAGCCAGGAGAGAACAGGATACCCCCGGAGAGTCACAGCACTACAGTGATTTGGTTTAATTAACATATATTTAGTTTTGGTCAACTGGAGACCTCCTCTGAAGGGGCAAAGTGAGAAAATCTCTAGTTACAGGAATAGGTTTTGAAGGTACTCCCCCAACAGGAATAATTCTGATAAGGACCGACCAAGTTCACCTTTCACGCAGGCAGCACTGCTATATTACTGACCCGACAATTATTCATGTGCCTAGACACATGCTTTAACATTGTGCTAGAACAGAGCCAGAGAGAGTCTTTTCTTCTCTTGATAATGATGGGTATTCAAAAGGGATGAATGAATTCCTAATGAAAGGGGATGCTTGTGGTTTTGCTCTGCACCCGATTCCTGATCTGGTGGTCCCACCCCATCCTGCCAAGGCTTTCACCTCATCCTTTGGCACCCACTCGTTTGCTGGGTTAAATTTCTATTAGCTGAACTGGAGTCAGGCCAACACCTCCCACTGGTACATTGAAGACAGGTGAAATCATGTGGACAGCAAAAGGGGAAAAAAACAAAGATATTTCCCCTTTACAGGGCAATTAAGCCCATTGGATCAGTTCAGACTTCTCATGAGATCTCTCCCAGACTGAACTGGAAGAGGATCAAGCCCAAGACAAGCAGGGGTATTCCTTGTACCTTGTGAAAGCATACTAAGCCAAAATCACTGTGTACTCAGTAGGGCGGTGAAGATGAGATTGTTGCTGCCTGCATCCAGGTCTTGGAAAATTTTTTTTGAAGATGCCAAATGCTCAATTGTTCTGGCCTCTCTCTCAAAGTTTTCCAGGCAAATAATTAGTAATTTACATTTTTCTCAACACTGGCCCACCACTGAGTAGCAGGCCTGTTTTAACTAGGTTGGAGGGAATAGAGGAGCTCATCGTCCACACTCATTTGGCTGATGAACAATTCAATAGTAACAGAGGGCTGAATTAACAGATGAAGGCAGATGGGTTTATGGAACAGGGAGGCACTGAGAGAGAGGTTATGTTGAGAGAGCAGAAGGATTGGAAAAAGATCAACCAAAAATGGGCCAGCATGTTAAGCCATATGTCTCTTCTAAACATTTTTTCTGCTCTTGTTGTTTGATTGTCACAGTGCTTCATAACTATCTGTTGTTTTGTTCTGAGATTTTTGGGGGCGGGGGGGGGGGGGGGGTTTGCAGTCAATGCTTCCCAAGAGTCCAAACGAGCAACACTACATACACCATTTTGTGTGGGGTGAATACCTTTGCTATTTTTACAAATATGTATAATCACAATAATATGAATACAGCTATAGTAAGCACAGATCCACAGCCACCCTCAGTAGTTCTGCAATGTCATATCCACCTCCCCGTGCAAATACTGTGGAGATAAGTCTGGCATGGGTTCAGTTGCCACTGTCTTCCCTCATCTGTCAATCTACCCTACTAATAAAAGGAAAAAGAAGTGGATATGCACTTAAATAGCATATCCCTTCCAATTGCAGCCAGAAGAACATATTACGAAATATCTTAATCCCTCAGGACAGATGTCCTGAGTTTATACGCAGCCCTCTGCAACATTTCTGACAGCCTTTGACTGATATCAACCATGCCAGGTTTAAACTTCAGTGGCCAATACAAAACACCAGCTTGAATCCCCAACCCCAAAGCTGGCAAGATTAAAGTAAACCGTCTGGTGCTCAAAGGCCTAGTTTTTCCACACCTAAAAACATATCAATTTTCTTAATAAATAGTTACTTTATTGAATGGAAGAAAAGGACAAGACAACAAAAGCAGTAAGGTACAATACCTCTCCCTAAGTTGCATTATAATTTTTTATAGCCTTCCTCCCTAACACCCTGGTGTAGCCATCTGGCTGTTTCCCTATCTTCTGCACTATCACTCCCTTTTCAGTTTGCAGTCGCAGGTCCCAGGGCTTTGTCACCTGAACAGCAGGATAACAAGGTTTTATCCAAGCTTTGCTGGCCCTACAGCATTAGCTGCTCCTCCTGGCCACAAGTGCTACCTGCTCTCCTGGTTGAACCCTGCTCCCATGTTTGAGTCCTGCCTGCTCCTCCAGCTCTGCTCTTGCACATCTTGCTCTGCCAGCTCTTCTAGCTAATCACAAAAGCTTTGTTTGTAGCTGCTGCTCTTTTCTATCAGCATTTCAGCTCCTCTTCCTACCAAGGTCTCTGCAGATAGCAATTCCTTTTAGTTCTCAGCCCCAAGACTGACACGTGAAATCATGTTAGACAAACTTTAAATTATGCCGCCACATCACTGTGCCTGCTGGACACAGAGAAACTAATACTCCATATACATAATTTGCCTACTTCTGCCTTTGAACTACAACTGACATGACTATCACAGCTCTCAGCTAGGAAGACTGAGGGCCAGGTTTACAAAAGTTAGATATGCCAGCTTGCAGGGGCTCTTTGGCATCTACTAGATTCACAGAGCACCTTTTCCTGCCTTTAAATGCTCACATAACTTCTGATCACTAGTTACAACCAAGACATATACAAGCAATTCTTGCTGCAGAGAAGTCCCTGAGGTATTCAAGCATAGCTTCCTTTTCTTGTTAAGTTGCATGAATTACACCAGGCATGTTCATTGCTCCGGCAAACATTTCAGCAGTTTTAAACTTAAAGGTCATCCTGAAAAAAAAATCATAAGCAATGCTTTCATGCTTACTGAGAAGTACAACTAATTCCTTTGCTTTCAGCAGTTTGTCTTAAAAGACATTACCATTAGACATTAGCTGTCTTAGAAAAAGCTAATGACTAGGAAACATAGCAAAGTTACATCCGTACATAAAATAAATGTGTATGTTAGGTACCACTGAAAAATACATTGACATGAGAGAAAGATCAGGTCACTGCATGTACACAAATGCAGTACAAATCCGGTCTTCTCATGAATACATGTGAAGTAGCAGCAAAATTTAGGCCTAGGCAGTTCTGTGCAACTTGAGTTGCACCTGGGATTTTGTTCTGTATTTATGCTGGGAATCTTTAATCCTCTCTGTTCTCTGAAGCATGGCACTGAGAAAGTCCACATTCATGACTCCAGTTCACATCTAAGGTAAAATTTAAGAGCAGCTGCTCCTTGCCCAGAAGCTCGACATCCAGTCCAGCATCAGGGAGTCAGCAAGGGTGCACGTCTGGCTTGCATAGTAGTAGCAGAGACTGTTCTCTATGGGGAACTGAGCAAATGAGCTGTTAATAATGCACCAGCCTTGCAATTCAGCTGTATTGTCTCTGCAAAGCTAACAGGAGTAAAAAGCAATAAAAACTGTTTTGACACTGTTAGCAGATGTGACTGACTACACACTGTTCTGTTGAGTAAGTAGGAGTTGCACGCGTTACATTCTAGAGCTGAACCATACACAGTTTGAAACAGAAGAAGCAGGGACAGAATTATGGACAAATCATGTATAGCAGCAGCTGAAGTTCCCTGTGAGCCACGTGTACAAGGCAAGCATCTAGGATTGATTTCTGAGCCCTGTAAGTCAGCATGAGTGGTGTACCAGTGTCTCTACAAACTACCAAGACACCTGTGAAGAGTCACTGGACATTACAGAGGAAAGTAGTAGCTTTTCATGCTGTGCAGTTGTAAAGGGTCTGTTCCCAGGTTCTCGTGTCCCGAGAATTCCTCTTCCTTTTGTTGCATAAAGGGAAGGAATGGTCTATACTGCAGTCCCCTTTCCCCCACCACAGTTCACTGTTGTGCAAGTGAAAAGGAAATTGCATTGCAGTGATTCTTTCTGTAAGACTAATGATAAAGAGTTCTTGCGTTTTCCTGCCAACATAAAAGCCTTTACAAAAAGGACAAGAGTAAGTGCCAGGAGCAGGGTCTGAATCCAAGGTAAAAGTGGCATCTGGTGGGAAAAGGAGATTTGATCCAGAAGTGATATTAGATGACAATTGACACATGAGCAAGGATAATATTATAAGAGGCACTGGACACCCAGAGCCTGAGTGCATTCATTATAGTTTTCTTCTGCCTTTGATATCTTCCAGTCTTAAAAGCACTTTAACCTGCAGATCAAATAAGCATTATCCCTGTAGGGCCAAATTCAGGTATATCACACTGCTTTATATCCAGAGTAATTCATTACTGAGACCAGAATCTGTCCCTAATTATTATGAAAAAGTATCAGTATCAAAGTTCAGCGTTACCTTGTTTGAGATACACAGATGAATAGACTCTTTAATTCCTACCTGAGCACCCATTCTAGTGTTCTTGCGCTTCCCAGCCAAGTAGTAAACTATTGCTGGTTTCAGTTTTAATATTTGAGTTAGTCTGTAATGTAACTGTAACACTTAAGTGTTTTCTAATGCTTTTTTAAAAGTCTAAAAATTAATTTCCTTGTGATTAATATCTCCCAGGCTTCATACTTCAGAGCAGGGATAAGGAAGCAGCTGAAAGGAGGATGTCTGGCTTTGCTATAACCCAATGATTTCCAATACAGCTTGTACACATCTGGCCATACATGGATTAATGTTGTATATATAATCAAAGTATTTAAAGAAGAGACAGCAAATGTAGTTTCCACGACAGTTAGCCAGAGCTGTCTGGATAGCATCTGTGTAGACCACAGTTCCTTGTGGACTTCAGGACTCACTCACCTTTGGCCCATAACAAAACTCTCCAGGGTGTAGGGTGGCACACATGTTCTCAGCTGTGGTTTACTACGGCAAGAATTTATCCTACAACAATTTTTCAGCTGCAATCCGTTGGCCTAGAGCACTACTCTTCCACACAAATTTTCCTCAGTTTACAAACTCTCACATTCTTTGCTGCCAGTGCAAGTTGCCACTGCAAGGAAGCCTGGGGCAGCTAATAGGAACACAACTTTTCCTGATAAATTGTATCCTACTGGCAGGTTGGTTTTTTTTTGTTTTTGCCAAACTGATCAAATTCTAAGTCTGACTGACCTACAGAAAGCTGCAACATTTCTCTTGGAAAATCACTCCTACCAAAAATAACATATTACCAAAAATAAAATCTGTAATGCAACGTCCCTTTTCCTCCTAAAGCTAGCTGAGACAACCTGCCTGATGTTCAGGCACTTCTGGGTAATAGTGCAAGAGCCTGAGGACAAGTGTTATTTTTTCATATAGATGCTTTAAATAGTGTGGTGATATTTTTAGTTTTACTGTACTCTTATACTGTTTAAAATTGTATTCTTTTAAAAGAGCCTCTGCAGTACCAGGTTCCATGCTGTGGAAGGAAAATTGAGTTAAACTTCACACTCAATATTTGCATAAATCTGACGCTTTATACAAAATATACAGTGCATCCAATTATTCTTCTCAAATTTCTCATGTGATCAAAGTGTTTCTTGTAATTTTCAGCTTTTACCCAAAATAATGACTTATGACACCTAATATAGGTCAAAGCAAGCAAACTAAATACAATCAGGAATACATAAAGGGAAAGAAGGATTCCTGCAAAAGAATCCCATACTGATTTTGGCCAGTACCCAGCATCAGTAATAGAATTATTCTCTTTCTACAGCAATATATTTTTGTCCCATAGGAAAAGTGATCATGTCACCCATTGTTGGAATACACTAGAAGATATTGCAAGAATCATAGAATTGTTTAGATTGGAAAAGACCTTTAAGATCATCTAGCCCAACCATTGACCCTACTCTACCAGGTCTGCCACTAAACCACGTCTCCAAGCACCACATGTATATGACTTTTAAACACTTCTAGGGATGGTGACTCAACCACCTCCCTGGGCAGCCTGTTCTAATGTTTGATAACTCTTTCAGTGAAAAAATTTTTCCTAATGTCTAGCCTAAACCTCCCCTGGCGCAACTTGAACCCATTTCTTCTTGTCCCATCACTAGTTACTTGAGAGAAGAGACCAGCTCCCATCTCACTGCAACCTCCTTTCAGGTAGTTGTAGAGAGCAATAAGGTCTCCCCTCAACCTTCTCTTCTCCAGAATAAACAATCCCAATTCCTTCAGCTGCTCCTCATAAGACATGTTCTCCAAACCCCTCACCAGTTTTGTTGCACTTCTCTGGACACGCTCCAGCACCTCAATGTCCCTCCTATACTGTGG
>VYXH01003623.1:0-24832 GCA_013397275.1 Burhinus bistriatus
AGGGGCAGAATCCCCTCCCTTCATCTGCTGGCCAGCAGGTAAAGCTGTACACGTCCTTCCTCCTACGCCAGGGGTAAGTCTCACCTTGAGTGAAGTCTGAAGAAGTAGCGCACATCTCCGCAAAATAATTTTAACCGGTCCCACACAGTACTTCACTTGGATAGTGTATATTAAAAACATTATATTTGATGCCTACACACTTAACGTGAAATCAATTTGAATATGTTTATTTTGTTAACTACAAGAATATAATTTAATGCAAAAGGTTATTATTTAGCAATTATATACACCATATGATTTAATCTGGAAGGTGATATTTGTGCCCAGTTTATCCACAGAAATTTGGGCAAGCATTTTACACTGTGTTATACAGCCTTTTGCCAAATACAATCTTACAGTGAACAGCCATGAGACTTGCAGCTGTACAGGCCCCTTTATTCTCTCTTGGCACCAGTTTTTGGTCGGCTATTCAGCAAAAATGGAAATTTCACTTAATGCGTACCTTAAAGTCTCCATTAAGGTCCATGATTTCCAATATCACGTCAAAAAAGACACCTCCTGCTATAAATCCCGTGTTTCTCTGTCTGCGAGCACTTGCTTAAACTGTAAGCTAATATATTTTTATCCAGGCCATCTGAATCACTAAGGGGTATTCGTCCATTTGTTTGAAAGCTGGTTTTTTTTCTGGTTTGAGCAGAACATCACGACAGCTGCCTTCTTGTAACAGGAAAAAGCTACAAGTGGATTATTTGGCATCCTAGAGCAATAATGCCTAAGAGAAGAAAGCATTACCGGCCGCGACGTAATCGCAGAAGATGAGCAGAAACAGTTCGGTGAATCATAGAACGGTTTGGGTTGGAAGGGACCTTAAAGACCATCTAGTTCCAACCCCCTGCCATGGGCAGGGACACCATTACTGCCCTCTGCTTTCTCCAAAATCGATACAGCCTCTACAAAGCAGGATGCCTTATACCTGCAGACACACACATAACTTCCCGCATCTACTGAGCTGAGAAAGCACTCTATACCTTTCTTACAGTGGATGTACCAAAAATACATCTGTGGAGCAATTTATTTCTTTATGGAAGGTTGACTGTCAAAGATTTTTCTATTACAGACATGACATCAAATCAGATTGCTGAGGTTGGTTCACTGACAACGCTTAGCTTTTAAAATATTTTTGACACAACTGAGAAGCCTTCGGATTTTAATTTATGGTGTGTTAGACGGTGTTTTGTGTCCTGTACTTACTTTTCAGGATCTCTGCATTATAGTGTGCTGCGGCAAATTTCAGGGAATCATCTGATCTCGTGTCAAAGGTGGAGTGTTCCCTGTTGTGTTGCCAACCTCCTTTCCTCAATTGACATTTGAACATTTTCCAGTATTCTGGGTAAAGTACTGTCATGAGTTCATCCACACTGGACACAGACCGCAACTGCTCTTCCAGGTCTTTGCTTGCATGAGCCTGTCAAAGTAACATGCAAGATTAATTACTTTCTCTATTACACAAGGTTTGCTGGAAACTAGCCTGAAAAACAACTCAAACATTGTAAAATAAAGCTGTGCTCAAAGGGGTCCTCGTCACAACAACTGCTTTTGTCAGTCAACGCCAACAGTACTATATTGACAAATACGGAAATGTTTTGCTTCTGCCCCAATTCTTTATCATACCTGTAGTTCAAAACATCCGTGTGAGAAAGGAGCTATAGAATTAAGCCTATAGAAGTACTGTTTGCAGATTGAAAAAAAAAAAAAAACCAAAACGCATTTTTATCCTGGAAATAAAAGTTTTCATGATAAAATTTTGAATGCTTAAACCCCAAAATATTTAAATGATGCTCATGTTGTTTAATATTACATACTTTTAAACTAATACCAAATTTTTGCCCATTTTCCCTTAGTCCAGGAAAACTGAAACACCCAGAAATGAAAAAATGGTGAAATTAGAAAAAAAGATGAAAATAACTCATGGTTTTTTGTACTTTTTAAGGGAAAATCTTAATAAACAAATTCTGTTATAAAACACTAATTCTTAAATCAGTAGGAGTCAAGGACTTTGGTACCTTTAAGAATCTGAACTGCACACTCTCTCACTGCCAAGAGTTTCAACAGAAACTCTTCAGGACTCTAAGCACCACACTCCTTAACTTCTTGTTTCGAGGGTAGCCTCAAATCCTGTAATTGCGCTTTCTTATTTGCTGGCTTTTACACAAACTCACTGCAATTCCATTTTCCTAAAAGACTCAGATTTACACTCTAATTTCTCATCGGGGAGATTCCTCTGTCCTCTTAGATGAAACAACATACTGCACCAAAGGACTGCTGCTATTCCCTGCCCACCTTCTCTCATCCAGGAATCGCCGACTTCCCAAAGGGAAGGGCAGCAAGGAGAAGGAAAAGTGGTGAAGAACCTTTCGCCACCTTCTCAGCCTAGGTGGCCCTTAGATGGCAGTATGAGACACAAAATATTGAGGTACGCTTCCTAAAAAGTGCCCAGCGACTGGCTGCAGGCTCTACTCCAGAACTGCTGCCCGGGGCCAAGAAAACACCAGGCTCTAACAACTTAAAACGGTGTCTAAAACCAGAAATATGAAAATATAGAAACTGAAATTTAAGGGGTTTTTTCAAACTCCACTATTAACAAAAAAAAAGAATTCCTTCAATTAAGTTAATTTGAACACTATGCAAGTAAAACGACTGGCTCTGAACCAGCTCACCCAAACCAAAACTGCTCCTTGTCTCACAAACAGCCAACGGGGAACCAAACGGCACGCGCTCTCCCGTCCTTACCAGGTACCAAACCCAGGAGAAACGCCTTGGTAAGGCAGATTCACGGACCTCGTTTCTGCAACTACAGAAGCCAAAGCTAATACAGATTTCAAAGTCATTTTATATATCCAAGCGTTACGGAGTAAAAGAAAAATAATGTTTGCACTACAGCCTCGCTAACCGCAGCCTTGCGACAGACGACTTTGTCCTGGGAGATTTCAACAATCAAGCTATCAGTCTCAGAAACGCGCTCATTCAAGACTTCATCTCTTTCCTTGCCTCCGTAGGAAGGGTCAGCTCTGGCCCAAGCCACCCAGCAAGGAGTATCTTGGGACCTTGCCTTCAAATTCATCGGCAGCACAGGGCACCTCGCTCCCCACCAGCCCTGCTCTCCTTGCAGGATGCCACACAGGTTCTCGATCAGCGGGTCACAGACTAAAACGCAAGCTGAACAAACAACTCGTCGCCTGCCATGCGACGGGAATACGCGTGGCACGGGAGGTCACGGCATGGAGGATCCCATCCCAAGGCTGGATGCCAGTCCATTGAGTAAAAGGCACAAGGATGGAAACTGTGTTTAGTCACCCAGTAGCCGATCCTAGGATGTCCCAGCAGATCATGGGGGTGACAAGGGAAGAGAATCCAACCAGAGGTTCACCAACCTTTGATAAATCCCTTAAAAGCCTGTGCAGCCCACTGTAGACAAGATGTTGGCTATTGATGTTTCAGATATTCAAGGTACAGGCCTAGATCATCAGAAAAATAAGTACTGAAACTTAAAATTACTTAGTTGATGAGAAACCAGGGTATGGAGCAGAAGAGAGGTTGTGTTTATTAGAAATAATGTGTGTTGATGAAATCCTCTTTGATCAGGAAATCAAGTCACGTCTTTACAGCTGGACAGAAGAAAATATGTATGAATATAAGTCAAAACATGAAGAAATTAGTGGCTTTAATAAAGTATTGTATCAAATTTAATACGGTATTGTTTTCAAATGCTTTTCTTCCTGGATATTCCACGGGCCAGAGTGCCATGTGAAGGATAGGGAATACTGCCTACAACATCGAGTGCTCACTTAATGTGAACAAAAGGAAAACAATTTCTGGAGCAGATATATAAAATTACTTTTTTAAAAAACATGAATCATCATTACTGCATCAGAATTATTTTCTGCTTTGTTTAATAAAGCTGTTTGCTTGTAGAGACGGCTTCAATTCAAACTTCCAAACACACTGTGGAAAACCAACTCCATCACTAGAGGGCTTTTGTTCTCTCCCATCATCTGATTCAGCAAGAACGGGAGAAAGAAATCCAGACGTGTATACCAAACACAGTACATGCAGTGCCCAGAGTCAGGGAAAAATAAAGAATAGAAAATAGATGTTGATTTTGCAGTATGTTTCCAATATTACCTTGACACACAGATCAATGATCTCTTCCTGGTATATCCACTGTAAGTCTAGGAAGGGCATTTATTTTTGAACTGCAGGAAATTACCTTCATCTGTGACAAAGTGTTTAAAGGAACATAAGTGGAAGGAGCCTGTGGAGTGATTTGATTTTGTATAACCCTCAAACTTTATTGCTGACATGAACATCAAACTAAATCTTAAATTCTGGTTGATTAGAAAAGTGTGTCCTGCACACAGTAAAAGCATCAGATCATTAAGGATTGTTAAAAAGAGTTCCTAAATTTTTAAGAGAGGAATGCAACTGCTTCTGTAAATACGATAGCCATCTGGCACCATTTTTTATTTTCTCCAGTTTTTGGTTAATTTCACAAAAGTATACTGACTCGGCCCCTACCTTCAATTCCAAATTCTTTGCTCTTTCTTAATTGTGCATTGGCTTTTAGTGTAAGACACTGAAAAAAAAATTAAAACCTCAAAATCATGTTGCAATGGAAATCCAGACTTCAACACCCATTTAGAATTTATGACAAGATGCAAAGTAAGGAACATCAACAAAAACGTACTACAAATCAGAGAAGCTCTAATTTTTCATTAATCTTATGCAAGCCCAGATTAGAGAAGTTTGGGAAGAAATACTTTTTGTATTTTTGTACATGTAGATGTTTGTAGATGCAATTACTGTCACCAAGCTAGTTATTCCCAAATGTAATCTTAAATTTAAAAAAAAAAAAAACAAAACAAAAAACCACAAACCACAAACTAATTGATCTATTGTCTGAAGGTGATATAATGTTAACAAATGTTTTGATAAGAGAAATTCTGCAACTTTTAGGACTAAAGTAAGTTTTTTGATAAATGTATGCAGTCCATTGATTTTCATATGAATCAGCTGCAGTGCGCTCCCCACGGAATCCTGGACCAACTGCTTAATGCTTTACTGGCAACGCATTCCGGGACCCTGGGACCTACATGGAGAAGGAAGCGGGAAATCAGCACCATTACTGCCTGCAGAGGAAGGAGTTCTCTCTGTCCCATGTTTTTTTGTGCCCCTCACCCCCTTTTTTTTTTTTTTTTGGAACACCACCACTCACTTTGTAAGGATTTCTTATTGTCCTTTCGTTGGCCATTCTACTGTTTTTGTTATTTTTACATATTACCAATGTTGTCCTGCATGATCACCTAAAAATGCTTGAAGCTGTACTTTGGAGAAAGACGGTGACTAAACCTCTGACTAGCCAAATCTCTACAAGAGGATAGATGATATTGAGCAAAACAACAACTTAAAAATACAAGAATGAATGGAGAATACAGTAAAGACAAGCTTGCTTCATTTCACTTCTTCCACATTATTTCCTGAGGAACAGGGGAAATGGCAAATACACATATAAATAAAGTAATAAAGCTTGATGACAAGCTCTTTCTATTATTTATTTAACTTAGGAACATTTTATTCTGTCAAAGTATGTTTTTCACAATGTGGGTTTCCACTACATGGTACGTCCAGTTTTTCATAAAATTATAGCTTGCAAGAGGAGAGACAGGATACCAAATAGGTTCTATATCCATTAACAAAATCAAATCTATAATAGATTTTCCATGCATTACATTACTTGTCTTCCACGTGTCCCCAGTGTCTGCCTCTATTATTAATAACAAAGGTCAGAACACTTAATATTTGGCAGCACGCTTGACACATAATTGATGGTGCAATGTGCTATAACGGTACTTTACGCATCTGCTCCGATTATAGTTGTCAGCTCATTTCATTTTCAGGGATTTTGGTGACAGTTCTTAATAGGAAAATTCTTTCTATAAAATCCTCCATCTTAATATATTTGTATACTGTATGTATCGACTGACTGAAATGTATTAAAAATCAAGTAGTTAAATTCTAATGTTGGAACAAACAGTGTGCGAGCAAAGGGAAATATTGCAAAAGAAAAGTATGTATAAACACTTCACTTACATAATATGTTACTGTAATTTTCATGTATTCCAGCACTAGTTTTTTTGGAAGTTGATGCCAATAAAAAACAGAAAATAGCCTAATTAAATAACTTAGCCGCAGTTAATAAATTCAACTTTTTTATCTACCCAAAGAATCATGTTAGAATAGCCCTGATTTTTATCTCATATGCACCAATTTGTCACTAGTAAAACTGAACGACTGTCTGCAGTTGCAGACTTTTAAGTTACCATTACTGCAACAAAACAGTGCCTTACAGAAGTGAAACGGTAACAGTGAGCACAGTCTTTAGTTCACATTACTTTAAATAAGTAGTAGGACCGCTGCAGTTAATTTGAACTCAACCAAAACATCCTGAGAACAGCAGAGAGATCAGAATCAGTCTCTGTTCCAAAGAGCTTACAAAGCACGTCGGACAAACATAAAAAGTCAGAATGAAAGTATAAAATAAATAAAATGGTCTGAACTATATTATGCTTTAAGTGATCTCGATTCGTTCTGCCGTTCTAAATACCAAGAATAACACCAGGCAAAGAAAACAAATAAATGGTGGGCGGGGGGAAGAATGTACAAAGTGGATCTACGAGGAGAAAAAAATGAGTTAGAGGAGAGATTTTTAAAAGAATTTGTTAAAAAGGAAGAAAAACACATTGGCTATGAGGATAACCTTAAGACTACAGAAGTTTCACTTCTATTTTCTACGACACATTTTTTTCTTTTGTCTGGAACATTTTTGGTGAGGAAGATGCATAAACTGCTAGAAAATAATCCTAGGCTTATATTATTTAATATTGCTCTCCTGTTTATGAGCACAAGTATTTATGCTGAGGTGGGCAGTGTAAAATTTCCATTTGAAGGGAAATCCAACTTTTATGCAAATCAGCATTTTTCAGGCAATATTTTATTTAGATATTCTTAGAAAATGCTGAAAAACATATTTAAGATTATAGATTTGCACAAAGGCACTTACATTTGGTCCTTCAGTCAAACATTTAGCAGCTGCCAAGGTTCTGAAACACACTTCTTGGCTGGTGCTTATTCCTCAAGTACCTGCATTCCTGAACGGTTCTCAACATTCCCTAATAAAATGCCAGCACTTTCATACCTTCAATGGGAATTACTTATGAAAATATCCTTTTTTGACCTGAATCAGATTTCCCTGGGAAGCAGAGAGAGAGAAAAAAATCATTCCCCACTTTCCAAAGCAACTGCCTGCTCTGCTACCCAGCTTCTTTAGAAGCTTGTCTTCGGTGGCCAGTTCTCCCAGGTTTCTATGAGCCTGGACAACTAAGACATTGCTGTAGGTGACATGGTATCTGACACAACCAGAGATGGTAATGCCGCAGTGCCAGAAGAGAAATCCATAAGACCTAGGCACGCATATATGTGCGCGTAGAAAGGGGAAAAGGTGTCAATAAACACCATTCCTCGCTATCATGGAAAGCAGGGTTTGAGAAAGAGGTCGGTCGCACCTTAGCCAGACCCTGAATATCTATGACCTTTTTTGAAGCGATTTCCCAACTAGATTACAGTAACAGAAAAGGTTTTGTTCTCATGCACTTCAGCCCGATCTTTGAAATTTGCATTGTTCCACAGCAGTAGTCTTCAACTTGCGGCCATAAAACCCTGCAGACTATTTCTAAGAATCCGGCAAGTCATAATTGCAAAATAAATGATGAAAGTCAAGCCCTTTATCAATAGACTCGATTCACTATTCAGGAGCTTGCACTAGATGAGCCTACAAATTAAAGGTCAAAGGCTGCACAGCAGTCATGGAAACTTTTGGGATAACCATTCGCTCTTTAAGTTCAGCTGCATCTGGATTCTTCAATTGCTTCCAAGACTCATGCTGAAGTTTCCAGCTAGCACTACAAATAGATTGGGAATCAATAAGGATTTGGATTATCGCTGCCGAAAGGCTTGTATCTGATCAAATCTTGGAGACACCAGGCAGTGCAATCTGTACCAGCTGAGATTTGTGTATTAGTTCTTTGGTCATCCTCAGATACAGTGAGCAGTGGTGACAAACACGGGGATCCCTGTGACTGGGTGCACAACCAGAAGAAAGAAGGAACCAGTTGTAACTAAAAACCATTTGTAAAGTGAAAATAAAGGACAACATTGTAAAAGCGAAGCACGCAATTCTGAAATTTCTTGGATATATTTCTTAAATACTTAGAAACTGAACTCCAACAAAAACTCTGGTTATAAGATCTTTCTCAGAAAAAGATAAAATGCCAGTGAAGCAATTTTATTTTTTAAATGGTTTGAATAGTGCTGTTTTTTAGAATCATAGAATGGTTTGGGTTGGAAGGGACCTTAAAGGTCATCCAGTTCCAACCCCCTGCCATGGGCAGGGACACCTCCCACCAGACCAGGTTGCTCCAAGCCCCGTCCAACCTGGCCTTGAACACCTCCAGGGATGGGGCAGCCACAGCTTCTCTGGGCAACCTGGGCCAGTGTCTCACCACCCTCAGAGGGAAAAATTTCTTCCCAATATCTCATCTAAATCTCCCCTCTTCCAGTTTGAAGCCATTACCACTCCTTACAGCCATCAGATGTATCTCATTAAAATTGGTACCCAAGAATAAACTACCAGGTCTTTATAAGAACATGGTTTATTTTCAGTCTTTACTGAGCTTTCATCGGTATTATCATTATTTTTATTAGCAACTGCCATTAGCTTTGTCAGTAAAAGCAAACAAATATGGAGACAGTTTTTGAAGAAAACTCTTAACACGGTAACACTGAAATTATCTGTCATCGCTTCAGCAGATGTAATGCAGGCAGTGAGAATTAAAAAAGCTTCTCAGTATCGGGTAGAGATTTACCAAACGGAAAGGTGAGGGACAACCCCTTTATTTTAATCTGAGTGCCTGCCCGTTCTGAGATACTGCTTGAGCACAGTCCGTGTGCCATGTGAAGCCACCCTAGACCCTAATTACTCAATGAGAATTAAGAGTTCTGGCCCTGTATGAAGCGATGGGATTCAAAAAGGCAGTAGGTGCAGTTTTAATGTAATGTTTTCTATTCTACGGGTCAGTAGTATGTACAAAAACGTTTCATTAAGAGCGGTGATAAGAAACTGCACATTCTTAAGAACATTTCTGAGTTATGCAGAATACGTAGGCTACAGTCTATGGGGTGTTCTCACTGTCATAACAGTCTTTAGTTTTCATTCAACTCTCTTGTTTAGTCTTGAATTTTTAACTATGTGGCTGTTCATAGGACAGAAGGATTACAAGAACCTGTCACCTCTTATTGTTGAATAATTTCTCTTGCTGCTAAGTAACTTTCCTTTTCACCAAATTTTTAAATCACTATTTGAAGCCCTGAGCAAATGTAATTAATCCATGGTCTAAATATTTAGCACCAGGTCACAGAAATTTCTTTGAATTAATTATACTTTTAAAACAGTTCTTAAAATAAATAATTTCACAGGCCATGAAATGAAATCAATTAGATTTGAAAGAAAAAGCTGAACTTTATTCCTAAACACATGTCTTAAGGACATGATTTCTGCATTGTTAAACAAGCCTTGCACAGTTTACAGATCTGTACAGAAATATTAATTAGAAGACCACCTACCTTGTCACATTGCCTATTTCAACAACTATTCCAGCTATAAACACAATACACTACTTCAAACTCAACAAAAAGCTAAAGAATAATGAGGAAGTTGTAACACAGCAATTCCATTTGCAAAATCTTTGTTTTAAATTACTACAAACAAGTTTTGTATAAATGAAAAAGGAAACATAAAGGCTCTTAGAAACCCGTGCATTTTATTAAATCTTATAGTTTCTAAGTATATGCCATTAAAGTTACATTATTAGTTGATTATTTTATTTAGCATCACGTTTCTTCAGTTCATTTTACACAAGTCATTAAAAAAACCCTATTTGGTAACTCAAAGTAACACGCCAGACTTACACATCACCCAGCTAAGCCTTTGGGAACTAAGGTATTCAATGCTGAGATTTCATTAATAAACAAAATCACAGAATCACGGAATGGTTAGAGTTGGAAGGGACCTTAAAGACCATCCAGTTCCAACCCCCCTGCCATGGGCAGGGACACCTCCCACTAGACCAGGTTGCTCCAAGCCCCGTCCAACCTGGCCTTGAACACCTCCAGGGATGGGGCAGCCACAGCTTCTCCGGGCAACCTGGGCCAGGGTCTCACCACCCTCAGAGGGAAAAATTTCTTCCTGAAGAAATACCAGAAGAAGCTTTTATTTTTGCTGTCAAAGTATTACCCAATTATTTTATATAAAGGTTCTTTGCTAATGGAGGCAAAAGACAGAGATTTTCTGAATTTCGTTAGCCTGAGGAAGGCACACACCGCAAAGGACCTGCCACCCACCGACCACTTGTGCTCACCCTGATAATCTGGGTTTGAAATTTGTTCCGTCCTAAATTCTGTGTGGAACATTCTTTGGACCAGCATTGAACATCTGCTACAGAGAAGTTACACAGAAACAAAACCACCTGTTTAGACATTGAGCCCATAATACTTTTTTCCTTGGCTTTTGATGCTGCAGCAAAAAATAGCCAGACAACAGAGAAAAGCACTATCCAATCTTAATCCCAAAATTCCAAATGGATTAGAACAGTACAAAGAGAAGAAGATTTATTTTCAAGCCTTTAAGCACAACATTACATTGAAAGCGTTTTAAAACCAAAAGACAATAACAAAACCCTTCACCCACGCAAAAAGCCATAATGCTCCATTAAGAGCAAATTATTTATATCCAAGCAAATACGGGTAACACATCAATATTTGAGAACTATGGAATAGTGTGGCATGGAAGAACATCGTTTTATTCTTCCTGGGTTTGATGAGCCCGTACCAGCAGCACTCACGCTTCCAGGCACCACCACCAGCAGCTGAGGTACTCCTCTCTACAGCAAGGGGAAAGGCACACCTCTGCCTTCCTCGAGGGGCTGACCTCATCGCAAACTCCAGCACGAAAGCTCAGGAGCTCTGTGGAGCTGTCACATCCCTTCTGAACCATGGGGAGGAAAAAAAAAAAAACCCCAAAACCAACAGGGGTTTTTGATGAGAAAAAGAGAAGTAATGCTTGTGTATCACTGATGGAGAAAGCTTATTGTACCATGTAAAACCTGGGAGGTACTAAGAGATTTGTCAGCAAGGCATGAGGGATGGGGAAAGGCAAAAGAATCCCCGAGAACGGCAGATCTGAGAACTAGATTGAGATTCGGTCACAACTCCCTTTCACAGAATCGCAGAACCGTCTAGGTTGGAAGGGACCTTTAAGATTATCGAGTCCAGCCATCAACCCAACACTGCCAAACCCACCACTAACCCATGTCCCCTTTCATGCAACCAAATCAGGAGAAATATATGTTGCCCACTATTTTTAGCTTAAATTATTCTGAATACTGCATTGTTCTGTGCTGTTACTTAAAAAGAGTCAGGGAACATCAGCAGTATTAAACCAGACCCTAATTCATACTGACGGGACACAGAGTAACCCAATGCTGAACGCAGTACGCTATCAGAAGACTTTCTGAAGAAGACTTGACGGCAGAACGAAGATTTTGCAAGAACAGATTGACAAAGCGTGCCCTGAGCCATCAACTTCCCCTGGATCGCAGGAATAGGTATAATCTCTGATGGAAGGTATAATATTGCATCTTGAAATCCATGGTGGTGCCATTAGTTGAAACTTGTCCTATACCACCTTGCTGAGTTGCCTGCATTCTTATCCAGGCCCAGAAACTAATGAAAAAGAAAACGGATTTATAGGGATTATATATATTAAAAGGGGGCATACAGAGAGCAGAAAAAGAGGAACAGAGGTTCTAGTTATTCAAAGTCTGGGGAAGGATGTAAGGAAGATGTTTAAAATGAAGATAAGCATGTGCATAAATCTTACTGTTATATTGGAATATTTTCTCCTGTTAAGATTTTGATCTGCTCTTAGAAGTAAATTATTTTATAAAAAAAAAAACCAGTTTTGTATCACTGCATTTTGTATTCACCCCGTCACAGAGTCTTGAACAGAAGAACCTTAAGTGAAATCCCGGTATCAGGTTTGTGAGGGGAAAACAGGGGTGAGGGAGGAAAGAGAGAAAGAAATAAAAGCTGGTTCGTACCAGGACAGGGCAACCTAACAGCCAGGCTCAGAGCACCCTCAGATTTTATTCTTCAGAAGCAAAGGTACACATTTTGAGGTGCCAGATTCTAATACAAAAGGAAGACACAATTAAATCAAAGTAAAGGGCTCTAGACTTTCCGAATAAAATAGATCCTATCATACTAGTCGCTTTCCTCAAAATAAAAGGTTCCAGGAGTTTTTGAGATTTTAGAGGAAGAAAGCGTCAAAGCAGGAGAATTTATGCAGAAGAGACATTTCCAATTCTCTAGCACTACCAGCAACCCCTACGGAAGCGCTTTTTCAAGCATATGAAACCACTTCCCAAAGTCGATCTGCAGAGATTATTTAGAACGATTTGCACGTAAAACCACGGTGGAGTTATGTGCACACAAAATGAATGTAGTAGAAGGATGCCTTTGACTTTTTCCCCCAGCAGCTTATTGCGCGTACCCTGAAGCACGCACACATCTTTGCAGGATCGCAGTCCTGGAAATTGGAATTTTGGGCATACGCTCGTTAATACCAAGAGCCCATTGTAGTCGCGGAGGTTACCATTTACAGGACCAGACCATGAAACAATTTCTGTCTGTTCCTGTGCACGTTTCCAGCATTTCTTTTACTGAGAACTGCAATTTCCTCAACGCTTTGAGACAGCAGCTCTTTTCAAACAAAGTGGAATGAGACACAGGGAACACATGTCCCATTAGAGTAACTGGCAGCGAGAACGACATTTCTGGTCTGCTGAATTAAATTTCGTTTCAAAAGCAAGTGTTTTGTTTATTTTCAATTTTATTTGAACTGGGATGGCAAAAGAGGGGAAAAAATGTAAATGAATGAACTTTAAGAACATTTTGTTTCATATTGAAATAGCTTTAGAACAATCTGGAGAGCAATTATTAATGTAGGTTTGTAAACATGCATGGCAGATGCCGTTATATTTTTTTATTAAATTACCTGGAGGTTATTTCTGACATCCCACACAACATTGTCCCTCCCATTTTTGAAAAGTCACATGTATGTCACCCTGTGTTATTAGGGACAAAACTAGAACAGTATCCATCAAATTCCCGTTTTCCCTGAGAAGGAAAGGAACAAAGAATGCAGAATTCTGCTGTTCCAAAAGACTCCGATTTTAAAAGTGTAGCCTTAATACGCCTCTCTGCAATTATTCACGTTTGACATTTGGATCAATTAGAACTTCAACTGTGGCATAATTGTATTTTTTCCGAGATGTCATTAAAATTGACTGTGCCTTTAAACCCCTGTGCCCAGATGCTACGGGTACAGCTAATCACAGGCACAAAGGCCCAGTCAAGGTCAGGCTGCAAGTTTGTCTCTAATTGCCCAGTTATACATTCCTTGTGCCCCCAAATCTTCTACCGACTTCAATGGGATTTTTGTTCAGCGAGGATTACAGGATTTCGCCTCCTAGCTTAAGCACTGCATCTATACGTCCCTGCGCGCCGTACGTTTCAGTCCCCGCGGTCACAGTATCTGTAGTTCAACTAGCCCTAAATATCACGTTGAGCTTTTTAAGTCTTTTACCCTCCCAAAGCCTGAAATCTCAGTTTCCCTTTGTTATACTTGCCTTTCTTTTGCTCTTCCATGGTCAACATTATTGGACTTGGAAAATTAGTTACCTGGCAGCCAATGTTTGTCCCAGTGCTGCTATATTTTTCATTTCAAACTTGCTTTCAAAACCTATTGACCTCACTACCGTATTAGTCATTCTGCTAAAACACAAAGACAGTATTTTTTCCTACGCCGAAGTCCTTTTCTTAAATTCTTGGTTACATTTCAGCTCCTTATTAAAGCTGTCTGGTGATTTTTAGATGATCTGACCAATGCCCATAATAGCTTTTGTTGACTTCTCTGAACATTTTGCCTGTCACAGCATGTTTGTATGATTAATTCTCAATTCCAAGTTTTTTTTAGATGTTTACATCAGGTCGCCTGCAGTCCTCCCTTAGTTTACCCCACAACATATGTTCATAAAACATTTTTTTCATCATTATGCAAACACTACAATCTCGACAAAGGGCATGCTATCATTTTTTATCGGACCAGCTGCACGACTCAAAGGCAAAGTGTGTTTTTGTGTCGTCAGTTCAGGCCTGTTGGGCTCTTCCTCATCCAAACCGAATGCATGAGGAAACCCAGACACAGCTGGCAGGACAGTTCACTCCAGGGCTCGCTTCTCACAGCACAAACACAAATCGCCCCAAGTTCATCTCCAGCATATCCCAGCTGGGCTGGCACCGACGGAGCCTCCTGCCACCTCCCCGAGCACCCAACGCTGCACTGCTCTCCGCAGATGCCTTTCCAGGCAGCTGAAACACACCCTTTGACTATTTAAAAAACAAAATATACTCGAAAAAAATCACCCTCAAAATCCCTCGGAACTGAAGCACCCTCCAAAATAACAAAAAAAGTAATGATGCCTCAGAGAGGTGGTATAGCAGTCAGGGGGACCCATATGAACTGCTATGGGTCGTCAGCCTGCTCCGGGCAGCATCCCATACTGTTCACATCAATGATGTGGACAGTGGGATCGAGGGCACCCTCATCAGGTTTGCGGACGACACGAAGCTGAGTGGTGCAGTTGACACGCTGGAGGGAAGGGATGGTATCCAGAGGGACCTGGACAGTCTTGAGAGGTGGGCCCATGTGAACCTCATGAGGTTCAACAAGGCCAACTGCAGGGTCCTGCACGTGGGTTGGGGTAACCCCTGGTATCAATACAGGCTGAGGGAGGAAGGGATGGAGAGCAGCCCTGAGGAGGACTTGGAGGTGTTGGTAGATGACCAACATGAGCCAGCAATGTGCGCTCACAGCCCAGAAATCCAACCGTATGCTGGGCTGCATCAAAAGCAGTGTGGACAGCAGGTCAAGGGAGGAGATTCTGTGCCTCTACTCCGCTCCGGTGAGACCCCACCTGGAGAACTGCATCCAGCTCTTGAGCTCAGCACAGGAAAGACATGGACCTGTTGGAGTGAGTCCAGAGGAGGCCAGCAAGATGATGTGAGGGCTGGAGCACCTCTACTGTGAGGACAGGCTGAGAGAGTTGGGGGTGTTCAGCCTGGAGAAGAGAAGGCTCTGGGGAGACCTTAGAGCCCCTTCCAGTCCCTAAAGGAGCTACAGGAAAGCTGGGGAGAGACTCTGGATCAGGGAGTGGAGCCATAGAACAAGGGGTAACAGTATCACACTGAAAGAGGGAAGATTTAGACGAGATATAAGGAAGAAATTTTTTATGCTGAGGGTGATGAGACACTGGCCCAGGTTGCCCAGAGAGGTGGTAGATGCCCCATTCCTGGAAACACTCCAGCTCAGGTTGGACGGGGCTCTGAGCAGCCTGATCTAGTTGAAGATGTCCCTGCTTATTGCAGAGGGGCTGGACTAGATGGTCTTTAAAGGTCCCTTCCAACCTGAACTATTCTGTGATTCCATGATTCTAAGACAAGGGTTAACCCATACCCAAGTGGGTACGGGACTAGAGTTTGCTCTCTAGTACAGTCCACAAAGACCATCCGGATAGATTCTTTGCTTCCTTAAGAAACACCACATACATAAGATACACATGGCACAACCATTTTCAGAATCTTGATTAACTCCTAATGCCTCCCAAAGTAACGCCTGGCACACGGACTCCCCGGAAAGTGAAAACAGATCAATGACATTAGAAGACAACACATCTAATTCACAACACGGTAACTCCCCATGCAGGTCGTATCACAGGGAAGTCAAGCAGCTTCTGGATGCTACAGTTTAGTCTGATAACTTTATTGATCCATATTAATTTTCTGTTGTGTTTCTCAAGGTATTTACCAGATATATTTTGCAGAAATGGGCTTTTGCTCAATGCTCCCTCCCATGCAAGGGCTTTGTGAAAACGCAGCTACCTCAAGCTCCCTGACCAGCTACATTCTAAACTTTCTGCTGGATTAAATAGAAAAGTGTTAATGCTGAAAGACTTTACACAGCACGGACTCAGTCTCTGCTACTGCAAGCATTTCAAGCAAAATACCAAAAATAATCCAACCAGAGCTGTCCAGGTAGAACGTCAAGCAGTTACTGGTCTTTCCATAGGGAAATATCACACCCTCCAAACTCCCTCACGCTTCTCATCCTACCTGAGGTCCATACCATCTATACTAAAGTAATGTTCTCAGTGATATCTTCTCTATTGTTGTAGCACAACACTTCGATATAAATATATAAAAATAAAACCAAAATCTGTGTTCAAGAAGTACATGGGCTCCACAATGCATTGTCAAGAAGAAACCTAACTATTTGCGCTATCAATTAGAAATTAAGCACTCAACATTTTGATTATGTTAAACATCTACATTGTAAAACAAAATTTTTCTAATTCTTAAATGTTTTAAAAAAATTATGCCCGATAACATCTCCTATAGATTTTGTTTCTACCCAGACCATTGGTCTTCAGCTTCTGCTGGTCTTTGGGCAACATCAAATGTCTCTGTTGGCAACACATTAATGGTGTGCCACAGACTGAGAAGCTGTGAGTTAACAGACTGATTTTTGTCTTATGAGAGGCCAATACACTAACATGGTTTTATTAGCAAAGCCTTTTTTATGTACAACTGTGAATTATAGCATTTTAAAAGAGTAGAAAAAAATTATCATATTCCCTTATCTATGTTTTGTTTTTATCGTTAAACATCTAACTATAGTTATTTTCCATGCTCTGCTGGACACGCGTATTTCAGTATAATTTTATTGTCATTTGAACGAGATCTTTTGAGCAGCAGATGAAAAATGAAGAATTGGTTACTTGAGAATCAGAAGCATGAACTGAAGTGACACACTGGGTAAAGTATATTCATTTAGTTAAAAAGCCACCAGTTAGTTGCAAGCGACAGAAAATGTGTAATCACTGCTCAAGTTTCGTAGTTTCCCTGCTATCACTACGCGAGCGATCAGAATAGTATTTAACGGGGTCCCCTTTCAAGGTTACATTATGTTCCAACACAGTGTGAAAGCGTCACTGCCAATCGACGTACGCACCGCTATTTTTCATGCTTGAAAAGCACATGCTAGTCAGGAGATTTTATCAGCTATTTACTTTAAATGCAAAAGAGCACTTCACTCCTACTGATAAATAACTTCTAATTCTCTTTCAGTATCACGGTGTTGGGTCCCATCAGTAAAGGAGGCTGGATAACAAGAACTGGCAGATTGATTCAGTTCAAAGGCTAGACTGCCGAAATTTGAATGAACGATGTATTATCTTGCTGTTCTGCCTGTAAGCAATACGGAGTACACACATGGAAGGTTGGACTCAGAACTGGACAATCCAATTTTTGGAAGGTAACGAGCCCTGCCAAGTAAGTGCACATTTTTAAACTGAACCTAAAACTGTACCTTTTCTGTGAATTGAAATTCTTGTGTGGCTTATTTTGACCTCCTTTCAGTAAAGGCTGCACTAAGCCGTGGTAGTTTGCAGCCTGCAGACAGAACAGAAAATACTTTCCCTCTGAAGTGTCCAGATAGATCTTCTCCCTTCTCAGCCTTCTTCAGATTTTTAACAAATACCTGTCATTTAAGGATGGATCCCTGTTCCCCGCAACCATATGTGGTTGGCTTCCTGAGCTTAATTCCGACATTCCCTCAGAGCATTCATGAGATGAATGCGCCTCATGAGACTCAGAGCATCATGACACGCCTAAAACTCCTCTCAACAGTCTTTTAAGACCAAACGACACGTGCGTTAAAACCTGCCTCTCGGCACCGACGGTCTGCCAAACGATGCTGTTTGTGCCACGGAATCCCATGCTGACACACTCAGCACCTTTCTTCGGGCGAAATACTCTTGGAGGGAGTTTTGGAAAGCACATGGACATTCCTCATACGAACAGCAACATTTCACGACAATCTCCGTTTACAAAATTAGTATTCAAATAGCAACTGCAGGGGATACATGGGAAAGGGAGCAATGGGTTCCTACAGCTTTGCCCGGCGGCAATACAGAAGACCACGCTCACTAAAGCCCCATCTCCATTCTTTAAGATAGCCCTGTCGGGCAGGTGTCACTGGCAGGCAGAATTATACCTATTTATTAATACGCCCAAACTTGAAGCAACAGAACTTCTGGGAAAACCAAAAAAAAAAGCACCTTGTAACTGACTATGGCAATATTCCTGATAAAACGCTTTACATCTGTTAATAAAAACAAGGTAGAAGTTACCCCTGTTACCGCAACCTGAATGAGAAGGGATAGCATATTACAGCGATTTGCCTTTATATTTAAAGTGACTGCCTGAGGATTTATACCTAATCTGGTCTTCAGAAAGCATGAGCTATCCTAGATAGAAGTAGATGTCAGAAAGTGTATACCCAGATCAAAAATATGACACGATATTCCAAATGAATAGTTTGCTTACGATTTTTTTTCAAAGGAACGTTAAATAGACAACGCAGTACAGTCAAATCCAGCAACAGTATAAATGGCACAAACAAATATATAGTTATATATGTGCTCTTTCATAATTTCAGATTTATCACAGGTATATTAGTCACATTTTCATGATTTCAGATATATTAGTGGGTCACATGAAATGTTTTGATGCGTAAAGGACAGACAATGTGTGGGAAGAGTTAAAGAACTGGTAAATATAATTTTAATTAAAAATGTCTCCCAAATGTAGTTAAAATAGGTAAATGTAGCCTAAACCCTCAAATTTGAGTGGCTATTGCTTATTTTCATCCATATCCCTGACTGCTTTACAAAAGGACATATTTTGCAAATACAAGAAAGTATTTAGCTCCTCTGAAAAAAAAAAAAAGGCACAAATACATGGATTTAGAAGCCAAACTTTTATGATGTTGCCAATGTTTGTAGCTTATACTAAAAATCCAGATTCTGGGACTCATGCAGTTACAAAAAAAATCATGTGTTTAAAATATATTTAACATCTCCTGATAGTGGGCAACAGTTTTAAAAACCAAACCTTAAAGGAACAGAACCACACAGAAAAATAGAAAATTAATTAAATTTTTGCATCATCTATTTCATACCTGACTCCCAATTTCTATTTATTTCAATACAGCAGTAATGCTCTGAGCATCCAGAATTCAATACTCCAAATAAGAGTCTAGAGAACTGACATCCCTTAACACATGAGTAGTTGAACTGAATATTGAAAACTGCAATCTCTGTAAGGGGAAATTTTTTTATTATCATTTATTCTTTTAAAGAACAGGAGTTGGTGAAGTTTATTACACGACTACATTCTTTCTCCTGATATGCATATATTTATAAAACATGAACATACAGAATATAATGCAAGTTATTAATTATATTGAGTTAAGTTGTCTGCATTTGAAGGACACGTGTTAAGAACTGATTGAGAAAGCTAATATCTGGAAAATGTCATCCCACAACGGAGTTAGTTTATCTTGAAAGACAGGAGAACTTTACCACAGACACAATTTATGCAGACAAATTATAATTTGTCCACAAATGAAAAAGTAACACTGATTTACATTTCCTTTCTAAAGAAATGACAAAACCTGGAGAAGCCTCCCATTCTGTCTCTCGCATTGTTTTTTGAGTGTGTGCTACGGGACTCCTTCCAAGATATCTCCCTTCCTACTCCTCCCCATCCTTCACCTGGATCCTCAATTTTAACATCTATTTCTTTGGGATTTCATCTTCTTTCCTTCAATATTGACTCAAGAGTAGTGTTTCACCTTCCGATCTCATCCCCTTGGATATCATCAGGGAAGCCAGAACTCCTATAACAATACTGAAAGGATTCATGGCAGTAGAATAGTAATCTCCTTATCAAGCCTAAATACAAAAACTGGAAACTGAAGACCAATAACTCAACTTTATAGCAACATTCAAGGTTTTGAATTTTTTGACATTTTTGACATCTGCACGTTCCCACTGGAATGTGGGGATTAACTTGATGGTTTCTAAAAGTGGGAATGCCTGTGTATCCCTCTGTGTGCATCCCCCCTTCCATCATCAAATAATAGTTTGCGCAAACCGCTAACTTTGACAAAATGTTTAAGTTGTGAAAGCATGGTGTATTTGGGTGCTATAAACATAAAGCATATTCCACTAGACTATTACTGGAGTTTGGCAAAAAGGTCTGAACAGAAGCAGGTTTGGGGGGTGGTTTTTCTCCTTTTGTTCTTGTTTTGTTTGCTTAATGCTGGCTGGCACTGGTTACTTTCTATTCCTCCTACAATGACAGAATTATTTAGGTTGGGAAGGTCCTCCAATGGCCATCTAGTCCAACCTCCTGATCAAACCTCCAAAGACAAAAAAATCTACAGCCTCTCCAGGAAACTTGTTCTGATGCTTAATTATCCTCACAGAAAACCTTTTTTTATTTCCCTTATATCCTCCTGGAGTCTTTCCTGGTTTAACTTTCAACCATTGTCTCTTGTTCTAACCCTGTTCACCTCAGTGAAGAGCCTGGCTCCATCTTCTTAGTAACCTCAAGTTTTGGAAGACCACTATTAGGTCCAGTCATCGCAGACTCTTCTTGTAGGGCACATGTTCCAGCCCATCTCGATGGCCCACGGCTAGACTCAGTCAAGTTTATCATCTTTCTTGGTTTGTTTGTTTTTTGGTTTTTTTTCCCCCAAAAATGGACACAGTTAAACCACATGTGGTTTAACAAGCATCAAATAGAGGAGGACAACCACTTTGCTCAATTTACTGGCCGTGCTCCTCTCGATAGAGCCCAGGATGCTGTCAGCCTGCATTGCTGGTGGGGCACAATGCGGTCTCACGTTCAGCTTACCCTCTACCAGGACGCCCAAGTCCTTTCCTGCAGAGCTGCTCCCCAACCAGTCAGCCTCAGACTCTATCATTGCAAGGGGCTCTTCCATCCCAGGTTAAAGACTTCACATTTGTCTTTACTGAATTTCATCACATCCCCGTCAGTCCATTTTTCCAGTGCACCTAGGCCCCTCCAAATGGCAACCCTGCCCTCAAGTCTATCAGCTACGCTGCCTCCGCACCTCCAGTTCGGTGTCATCCAGAAACCTTACGAGGGTGCAGTCCGTCTCACCACAATGTACCCTCTCCTCCTGTGACCGACAAAGACATAAAACAGGACAAATCCCAGAAGAGGCCCCCGAGAAAAGGTACTTGTAACTGGCCACCAGAGTATGAACCGTTAACTACACTCTGGAACCCAAGCTTCCACCCAACCAGACCATAACATCCTAACTTGAATACAAGAATACTGTGGGACACAGCATCAAAAGCCCCGCTGAAGTCAAGGTAGATGAAATGCACTTCTCTGCCGTCATCCACAGATCTAGAAATTTCATCATAGATGGTGATCAGATTAGTCAAGCATGATTTACCCTTGGCATAACCAGGCTGCCTCCAAAAAGGACCCCGTTTACCAGTTCCCTGAATAAACCAAAGTTTGCTCTGTCGAAGGCCAGGACGTACACTCTGCTACCTGCCTTCCTCACTCCCCTCGGGATGCTGAGCTCCAGTAATCCATGGTTGCTACAAGCCAAGGCTGCCATTGATTATTACCTCCTTGGCCAGTTCTTTGTAAGGACAGCATCACCAGGTATATGGCGTCTACAATGAGTCCCTTGACAGTCTCCAAAAACCTCCTGGGTTGCTTATATGTGTTGTCCTTCCAGCAGGCGTCAGGAAGGCTAAAGTCTCCCCTAAGAACAAGGGTCTCCAAGTTGTTTAAAAAACTTTGTCCTCACACTGACCAGATGATCTGTAACATACGCTTACCGTAATGTCACCCATACCAGCCCCTCCTCTGATCCTAATCCACACGCAACCCGCCCACTCAAACTGCTTCTTCATGGAAGCCCTCATCCCTGTATTCGCTGCTTGACTTCCCACATCCATCCAGCACGCTTGTTCCAACAATGCCGTAGTGACACATCTGCATGTAGAGCTCTGCCTCCGATTCCTCCGTCGTGTGCATCTCTCTAAGGCAATTCTTCCCTGGCTGTCTATAAACCAGAAGATTTATGTTTTGCTTTGGAGTTCTGCCTCAGATTTGACCATCTGCTGACAGTGCTTTTCTGTCTGTCATCCAAATTTTGGATTCTTTTCTCCCAACAAATTTTTTTTTCCTTCTCTCTAAAATCTGTTTCTATCTCTCTCCGTTCCAGTAAGAAAACTGAAAAATTAAAAAGTGCGTATGGACAATCTGACAAAGTAGCAGTTTGCCTGTCAGCTATCACACTTTCAAATTAGCACTGCTACTTTTGGGCAAGCCGTACTGTGGTAAGTTAAAATGATGAAAAAGCTGTAGAAGTCTACGCATTAGCATGTTCAATCAATATCATATATGCAGGCAATGGAAGGAAAGGCTGTTAGCCAAACAAGGATAAAATCTCTTCCAACACAGTGACTTTAAAGACTGGAAGTGCAAACTGAAAACAGTATCTGGGGTTGAGCAAACAACCATCTAGGTGCAGCTAACCTGCACTGGTCCTCCAACTACCTCATTTAAAAGTCACCCGAGGGCCGCCTCGGTGCCCAGATTGCCCAACGTCATTGTTTTGCCTGGGATATGCTCTGGAGCGGGACACAGGTTCCCTCGCTGGGCATGCTGGTGACTCTCTTGAGGGACAAGATGCCTTGCAGAGGGATCTAGCTAGACCGGAGCACTGGGCAATGATTACTGGGACGAAATTTAACAAGTCCAAAAGCCGGGTTCTGCACCTGGGAGGGAGTAACATCAGGCACAAGAGTAAACTGGGAGAGGAGCGGCTGGAGAGCAGCCCTGCAGAAAGGGACCTGGGGATGCTGGTTGGCAGCAGCTCAGCAGGAGCCAGCAGCGTGCCCTGGCAGCCAAGAGGGCAACCCCCATCCTGGGGGGCATCAAACACAGTATGACCAGCCGGTCAAGAGAGGGGATTGTCCCGCTGTGTTCAGTGTTGGTGCTGCCTCACCTAGAGTGTTGTGTGCAGTTCTGGGCACCGCAGTTCAAGAAGGATGTGAAGGTCCTTGGATGCGTCCAGAGGAGGGCAACAACAGGGCTGGCAAGGAATGTCCTGTAAGGCGCAGCTAAGGACTTCAGGTTTGTCTAGTTTGGAGAGAAGAAGGCTGAGGGGCGACCTCGCGGCGCTCTACAGCTTCCTGAGGAGGGAACAGGGAGAGCGAGGTCCTGAGCTCTTCTCCCTGGGATCCAGTGACAGGACGTGTGGGAATGGTTCAAAGCTGCGCCAGGGGAGGTTTAGACTGGACATTAGGAAGCATTTCTTTATCGAGAGGGTGGTCAAACCCTGGAACAGGCTTCCTAGAGAGGTGGCCGATGCCCCAAGCCTGTCAGTGTTTAAGAGGCATTTGGACAATGCCCTTAATAACATGCTTTAACTTTTGGTCAGCCCCAAAGTGGTCAGGCAGTTGGACTGGATGATCGCTGTAGGTCACTTCAGCTGAAATATTCTCTTCTGTTCTAGTATCTGGAGGTGACTGATGTTATCCCTTTGAAGCTGAACTGCACGCTGAAAAGCAAGTCTGAAATCACGCTCCAAGGAAGAGGTTCTCGGGAAAGGTGACTATGCTGCATTCCCGCAGAAAAGCAGAAAGGGCGGCTGCTTTAACTCTTAAAAAGAGGTACAGAATGGCTTGCAACACTTATGCTACCACGGTTCGAGGCTTAGATGTATTGAATACAAAGCAACAGAGCCCAAAACATGTCCTAAACCAGAAAAAATCAGCAGAACCTCAGTTCTCCTGGGGATATTGCCCAGCAAGACATGGAAACACTGAGCAGCAGTGAGGAACCCCTGCCTCACATCTTGAACGACAATTCCACTTCCTCGGCCGAGCCTGCAGAAAAACTTTAGAGAATGATGAGAAGAAAGTCTCATTGCTGGCTACTATTTATAAGAAACGTACGCTGTTTCTCTTCCAGCAAGTCAACTGACTGATGGTAATTTCCTTCACGAGTTGGGGTCACTAAAACCCCGAGATGTTACTGACCCCTGTAGTTAGCTTGGAGAGTCTGAGAGGAGGAACAGACACACATCTCAATGTGCTGAAGAAAACCCAGTGTTAGTGTTGACTACAGAACTGAAAAACATATCAAACAACTCCCACTGGTGGGTTATTGCTATAATAGTGTAAAAACAGCAGATCACTTGTGGCTCCTCGTAAACAACGTACTCTCAATCCAAATCTCCAATTGTGAAGCCACCTTCATCCAGACTTAATACTGAGCACATGTTTTTCCCCAATTAAACCAAGGAGATAATCCCCAAGGTTAAAGTAAAGCGATATACCCATCTGTAGGGCTGGGTACAGATTAGCCATTATTTTAAACTTGGTTTTGAAACAAAGCTGTTATGAAACACAAGCACATATTGTCTGGTGACTGTTCCTGTATTTACAGACTCTTAAGCAATATCGTATAACTTAAGTACCATTTCCTATATATTGCTTGGTTAGTGAAAGTTTTTTAGAAGCTAGGTCATAGCACGGAAAAAGGCACAGAAAAACCAAAGATGCAGGAGCAATAGAGCTATGTTCCTCATCACTCCATGAAGCCTTTTTTTTTTTTTTTTTCAAATTTAAGACAAAAGAAG
>VYXH01003623.1:24938-61811 GCA_013397275.1 Burhinus bistriatus
CTGTTTTCCCTTCCCCCCCCGGAAGCTTTTTTTTTTTTTTTTTTTTTCAAAATTCAGACCAAAGCATGCTGTATAACATTACAACAGCTCTAGACTAAAATCAGAATTATTTCTACAGATAAGTTCTGCTCGGTTTTAAACTCTGGAAAGAAAAGGCAGCCCAACCCCTTTGCTAGAAGCAAACCAAAAATCCAGTCAAAATATACTTGAAGGAGCAATTCTGTCTTTACGGCTGTTGTGACCACAGCTACGCTGATTTTAGTGGAGTTCAGCCTATTTAGAGCAGCTGAAGATCTGGTCTTCCAATTTAAATTCTGTCTTGACTTTGAGTAATTCTGTCGAGGTCACCAGCACAGGGTCACTCAGGACATAAATTTGCCCCAAGGGCTTTTGTTGCCTAAGCTATATTTATATTACATTAATGTATAAACAGAAAATGCCTAACAAGTTCCAGTAAAGCAATTCATGTAATTAGTTTGTAACTTGTGCTTAGGTCTCTCAAGGGTTACTGAGGGTCAAATTAGGGAAACGTATTTCTGAAAAGCACAAGTCCTGAAATAATAAAGCTTCAGCTTACATTTCCAAGTGGTAGAACCTCTGCCTTATGACTTCTAATAATCTTTTTCAAAAGTAAATGGATTAAAATGATAGAATAAAATAAATCTGAAACGATGGAATATCATATTAAAAGGCAAACGGTAGTTTTGCATATTTTCACAAATAAAATTGCTTTAGTTAATTTCTGTTTAAACTTTGGAACTTGAGAAGGCCACAAATTACACCACCACAAAAGGAAGACTTCTTTCGTATATTCTAAAAGAGAAAAAACAATTCAAATGCAAACACAAAGTAAACATCGTCCACTCTGTACTGGCTGTAGCCTATCCCCGTTTGGAGTTGAAACCTCGGTAAAACTTGCATTATCTAAAGCACACCGAAGTTAGCAGGCTCCGGGCCCAGAAATGAAACGCCAGTGGAACGCAGCAAGCTGTGTGAAGGGAACGGATGCCCCTCGTCACACCCGTGAACAGCGCGGCCCTGGCTGCCTTTACAAGCAGCAGTGTGGTTTCATTTCAAAAAGACAAAAATCATGTAACTTGAAGGTCAAGAAACAGCATCAGACATGCATTATCTACAAGAACGCCAGCAAGGAGAATTTTTTTTTTTTTTTTTTATTAACTAAACCTGTCTGAGAACTCTAAAGAGCCACTAAAAAATGATTAAAATAAATTATCAAAGGTCACCATGCACCGGTTGTTCATTTGGATAACTATAAAGGCAGATAGCAGCCGTTGATAACTCTCATTTATTGAATTTATTAACAAGCTGCAGGAATGTGCTTGTTGCATTACATGACTGTGCATATTGAACAAGTGTTTTATTTCAACTTTACTTTCTTCCATTTTACATCGCCCACAACCATTTACACCACGCAAACATGTAACGGTTTTTTTTTTTTTTTTAGATCCTGGTACACCACACATGACATTTATCAACACACCTATTAGTTACACAAAACTGTAAAGAAATAGTAAGAAATGCAATCTCCTTGAGGCCTGAAGAGGACAGATAAATCACGATTTTAAGACAACCACTTGTAGCATGTAGTTCACCAGATTTATATGTCAGTACATCAAACCTCTGGATTTTCTCATGCTAAGTATGTAAATCCCTGATTTAACAGTTGCTGACAAAGCAGGAACTTTGAAAGTGGAGATCAAAAGGAATAAACCAGTCAAGTCTGAGTCCATTTAACAACACAAAAACATGATGCTCCCATATACGGCTAGAATATCAAGTGATGTGGGCAGCCACAAACGCATCAACTTTAATGGAGACAGACAGAAATACATATTTCTGAAATATGGGCAGAAATGCAAAAATGCTTTTGACAGCTCGTGAAGGATAGCAACCCCTGGTTACACACGCGTATTTGTGAGGCTGCATTGCAGTCTTATATCACAATGTTTCCAATTTGTTTGTGTAGATATATTTCTAATTCGTAACTGTAAAGCAAAAGTCCTTTGAATTCAAAGAGGAATTCAAGCAAGTCAGATAGTTCACAGTGAAATAAAAGGAAATATTATTGTTTCTGATTTATGGGGGAGGAACAGCTGGCACTTATTATGTCTATGTACGACATCAATCACCAGCAACACATAAACTCTGATAAATCTACCTTATGTCCCTCTGAACACAAAGCTGGTTTTCCTTTCCTAGACCAGATTGTTAGCTTATATAAAGCGGTGCAGCTCTAAATCCAGCCCTCGATTGTCTAATCAGTTCAAATGATTTACCAGGCACAAATTTATCTAGTTTAGCTTTAACGGATTTTTAGATAGCTTTTTTTTATTACTATTATTTTTTTACCCCAAGTGACGGAGTTCTGCTCAGAACACTCTTAGAGGATAAATAGCACTGGTACAACGGAGTATCAGCTGGTTTTGGTCAAAGTTGTAATTACGATATAGATCTACTACAGCACATGCTGTTTATAAACAGAGAATCTACTGCAACTGGATAGTGACGAGAACGAAAAGGAGAAAGGTGGTGGTAAGGACGTTAATTAACCACAGAAAGATGAGCAGGACATGGCCTCTCACGATCCGACCACCCAACGTACGGGACATGAGCACTGGGGAACAAGTTGTGCTTTAACTTTCCAATCTGCTGAGGAAAGAATGAAGCAGAACAGATTGTCCAGCAAGCTTCTGTTATGTGCTTATCACAATTTTCAGTACAGAAGATAGAGAAAACCATTAGAGAGCAAACATTTCTGAATTCGACTCAAAATAACATGGGAGAACTTAGTCCAGAATGTGAAAAAGGAAATAAGAGTTTTTGATTGATAGTCCATTAACCTTCAAAAGAAAGTTGATCGTCTACCTAACGGAGAGGAGCAGCTTATTGACAGATTACGCCGAGAAGACAGATTTATATTTCTTAGTCTCTCTTTTCTTTTTTAAGAAAGGTCAATAGCAGTCAGGCAGCTGACATGATTAACACAACAACAAAGAGTTTCAACTAAAATGGGGAAAGCATTCTCTTGCATGTTAATCAGGACACTTTAAAAATCAAATTACTTTGTCTAGTTCTCCCCAAAATACTTTCAATTTTGACAGAAGGAACAACAGAGCTGTTGCTGTCTTTGAGAAGGATAGCCAAGCTGGAGGACTGGTGGTTTCAGGAGACCGGAAAAGAAAACCAGAGTTCCCATCCCAGGCTCAACTCCAATTGCACAAACATGGTAAGAAAACACGCTGTTTACAAGTTCTTGGGGAGCGGGAGAAGAAGAAGAATTCTTACCCCTGCCCCCCAAGAGATCGTAAACATCTGATACGGTCGTGTATAATGCACAGATCATGTCAAATGAGCATCGTTATCATTTCCTGTTATGATAGGGAAATGGTTCTTTCTGATCAGGACACAGCAATAGGGACCAGATCACAGAATGGTCTGAGTTGGAAGGGACCTTAAAGATCATCTAGCTCTAAAGCCTTCCATGGGCAGGGACACCTCCCACTAGACCAGGTTGCTCCAAGCCCCGTCCAACCTGGCCTTGAACACCTCCAGGGATGGGGCAGCCACAGCTTCTCCGGGCAGCCTGGGCCAGGGTCTCACCACCTTCACCCCCTAGATGGCAATAAGCAGTGTTCTAACATTTTCACATGGGGAAGAGCCACAGTTTCTCCCCCCCAGCACCCTTCTCCCAACCCTGTACCGTCCCTGCACACCAATGCAGCCACTGGCCAGACCCAGAGAGCCTCTGCCGCTAGGTGGATCATACATACTTTTAAACTCACTATTTCTGCAGCATAATCAAAGTTTGCAGCCCAAACCTGCTAGAGTTGCACATCAAACATTTGTATAACAGCTTTTTTTTGTGGTTTCTTTTTTTTTTTTCCATCACCCTACCCCATGCATGATTTGTGAGGTCCTGTGGCCAAAGGGACCCACTAAAAGATACCGATAAGTAAACTTGGCCCTTTCTCCAACGCATTTCACTGGTTAAAGAGTACAAGAAACAGAAACAGTTGTCATGGAGCTGCACTTCCTCTTACAATTATTCTTGAGAAAAAAAAAAATCTGTGTCCTTTTTTCTGCCAGCTCAGATGCCTGACCCTTGTTTTCTTGGAAAGCCTGTGACCTCAGTGTGAATTACAAGCCTCATCTTGTCTACTCTGTAATTTATTTTGACTTTAGTAAGACTTTTTCCTTGATATTCTAAGATGCAGGAAATATGGTCTAGAGGAAGTTACTACAAAGAGGGAAGCAAAACTGTTGGAAAACTGTACCCTACAGTGTTTATCAATGGTTCACTGTCGAAGCGAACACAGCTGTACTCTTGGGGCTGTGCTGTTTAACATATCCATTATGGATTTGGGTGGTGGAAGAGGGAGATGCTTACAAAACATGCAGCTGACTTCTTTGCTATAGGCTGTAAAAACTTTGGAGGACGGGATCGGAATTCAAAAGGAACTTGGCCAATAAGTGAAACATTCAAAGAAAAAGAAAGATTATGAGATTTTTTTAGGACACGTCCACTCTTCAGGATCTTTTTGGTTCTTTCCTTCAAGCAGGAATACTCAACTGGACAAACACAAATTGAAGAAGTTCCAACTTTGTAGTAGTTCTCCAAAACGCCATCTGTGAGTCACAAGCTGAACACAAGTTAACATCTACAAGGAACAAACTGAAGGGACCATTGTTTAGTCTAAAGAAGAGGAGCTCGAGGGGAGCAAAGGGCGAAATACAAAGGGGAAGGAAATAAGCCATCTTCCACAGCCATATTACGGGAAAAATCATAACAGGCTTAAATTTACAGCACAGAATATTTACACTGGATGTTAGCAAAGAGTTGTGTTGGATAATCTCCTTTTCTAGAGATCTATACGGGAAGGTACATAAGCAACGTTCCCCATTTGTCTCATAAGAGTCTTCCCTTGACTGTCCCATGCGAAGATCTATCATTGCTTTTTTTGTCTGCCATCCAGGCAGTGTCTTGCTTTTCTGCCAGTCTTGTGGTAGAACTGTACCGCCACAGAAAGCAATCAAGACAAATTTCTCTAATGGAAACAGATGAGCATATCTTATTGAAAAGTGTTACAAATATCCCCAAGTATATGTAACAAAATAAGGACATGTTGATGCAAAATTTCTTTTATTCTGAGGCTTCAGCTAGATCCAGGGGACAGAATCCTGCTTCCTCTATATGGGGGTTTGAGTCAATGAAAAAGTGTCCTTGTGTGTAATTAATTATATATAGTAGAAGGAAAGTACAGTTGCTTTAAAAATGCACAAGAAATAATCCAATAGACCGACTTTTCGTTAAATGTGGTGCATATAACCAGCCACCAAAATCTCTTTCTGAAAATATATTAAGTACTGCTAAACTAATATTTTGTGCTGCAGTTCCAAAACGGCTGCACAGATGTCGTTTGGATACCTGTTCCCAACTCAGGGCTCTCTCTACCGTATTGCCGCCCAGCATTTTAAGAAGGCAAGGGAGAGGAAAGAGAATAAAAGGGAAACAGATCTTCTTGTGACTAACAAATCCATTCCAGATGCTTGATTAAGGTGCAGTATCACTCTCACAAGGAATATAAATACAATGTAAAATGTAGGAGCTTTTTGGGTTTTTTGGTTTTTTTTTTTTTTTTGGTAATGGTGTAAAATTTATGATGACTCTCAGACTACAAAATCCAACCCAACCATGTAACACCACATATATAGAAGTGAAGTGATACAAAAGAAGTTAAAATACAAGGGAATCTACAGCCATGAAATGTAATCTTTCAGCCAGCAGAACACACTTACATTGCTGCCCGGCTATTTTCTCCATTCAAGAATTCAGTGATAAGCCACCCATCCCCGCACTGGATCTACATACAAATGGATCTATGGCTTCGCCACAAAATGACCCTCCGTTCTAGCTTGCATCTCGCAGACATTCGGCAGAAGCCAGCTCTTTGTGTAAGAAACACTCGGATAGTTGCTTCATTTATTGACCCACTACAACAATCTTAAGTCCTTTAGAAGGAGAAGAAAATGTAGTCTTGAAGCGATACACTCATAATACGTGGACCTCAACACCAACATTTCTATCCAAGTCTCATATGCGTAACACTGGGGAACATTCTTAAGTTAAAGCTTTGCATTTAGAATGATGAGAGCTTACTAAACAGCAAACAAGAAATTATGGCATGATTTTAAAAACTACCTTGCTATTTTGTTTAATAAAATGCTTTATTATAATCAGGTAGCCTTATTCTGAAGTAATGAAAAACCTGGAATTTCATTAGTTTGGTGAAATACAAAGTAAATTGTAATATAAAGTAATATCTTGCTTTCACATAAAGTAAGGTAGTTTAGGACGCAGAAAACAAGAAATTGTACTGCCTTCTCTTAAAAACAAAACCCAAAAAAGCAGAATTCCACAAACCATACTTGGACAAGCAAAGCTTCTAATTAAGAAGAGACCACCTTTCAATGAAAAAGAGATCGCTATGCAAATGCAGAATCTCCATCCAACCCCCACTCAAATCAATAACCAAATATCCACCAGTTTTGGTGGCCAGTGAGCCAAACATATACGAGGGGTAGCGGGCCTGTAGAACTAGATTTGAGACACGGTAAGCACGAGTACTGCCTTCACGACTTACCATCCTCCAGAAGTCTTCAGCCTGTTGATTACACAGAAAGTGATCTGAAGTGGAAGATGTAAGAAGAGGAAATAACAGGAGGGGTATTAACCAAACTCATTCAGTTTTGCTGCCGTTCGCAATAACTCATACGGCCGAGTCCACAGTTAGTCATCTCCTCAAGGGAGTTTACGGGAGCACTTAAAGGAGCCTTTGCTATAGACCTTCTTTGTTTAAATAAGCCCATAACGTAGTGATAATTGGTATTTACATTTAGCGTATGTGCGTGGCTACAATTTATCTTTCCTACATATCATCACAGTAAGGAAAAAATGTAAGGAAAAACAAATTAACCACCATGAGTAAGACGGATGAGAATTCTTAAAAATGAACGATTAGTAATTTGAAAACAGCCAGACTGCTAATTTTAGATTGCTAATAATCAGGAAGACGTCAGCGGGAATTCTCGAGCTCTCTTTCACTTTCCAAATAATGCTTTAAAGCAATTTAATATTTAACTACCTTAGTGCTTTAAAGCGTAATATCAGAAACAGTCCAGTTGTATTTCAAGAGTTGAAAAGTGAATCAGACAGAAAACTAAATGTTGCATTTAAATAAGACGCTCTTTTAAAACTATGGTTTTCTAAACAGCAAAAGTGTTTCAAAGTTCTAAAAATGACAGGGGTATGAATTAATCCCATCAAAACATACTCAGTATCACATTATGGTTTTAATGTGAAGGAGAATTACGGATATCAAATCATCAGGCTATTTGAGTTGCATGAAAACTTGAAGTTAGAGTAAGCATCTTTCGTACTATTTATGTCATAAAAAACTGCAATATTTGGCTTTTCAGAAAGAACTCTCCCCTATAATGAACACACTAGCACTGCAGCTCTGGCTGAGGTTACATTTATATAACTGAGCTCAAATATTTTGCTGTTTTAAACTACTTAATTTTAGGGAGAATAAAAAAAGAAAATTAGTATTGGTCCCACCTTTAATACAATTCGAGTTTAATTTAAAGCATTTGCTAAAAATTAAAAAAAAATTAAGATAAAACTCTTAAGCATGTAATTTTAAATGTTCTCTGAAACAGCTCCATATTGAATCTCAGCTCGAGCTAATTTCTAAATAAATTAAAAGATAAAGCTCTAAAGAGTAACCTCATTTTCTGCACGTGAGAAAGTCCACTGCAAAAAGTATCCCCCTTACGGCTTTGGTCGAAAAAATAAGTAAATAAATTTTAAACCTGTGTATCAATGGCCACACTTTGTTCTTAATGATAGACCAGAAATTGTTTGGGTAAACAAGGTGACGGTGAAGTGGACGGGGATCTGCTAAACGGAGAGAAGAGCAATACTGCTTTTCTGTCTCCTCTTCTGTTTGGACTGAAAGCCCGTTGAGGCAGGGTTCGGCTCTTGCTACTACAAGATGTAGAGCAACAGAAGATGAATCACATTGAAAGAGCTGAATCATACCTCACAGCGTTAACACGGCCGCGATAATGCAACGATTATTGCTAAGAGAGCACCGACGCATACAACAAAATTACACACGTACCACATTTTTTAAAAAGTCACTAACTTGCACAGTTTTTCAACCATGCCAGACATGACGTGGTGCGAATTGAAATACACAAACAGAAACCTTCAACAGCAAAAAAGCTTTAAGATTTGCCAGGGCACAGTGTTTACACGTTCAAACTATTTTCCTTTCAAGGTGCATATTCCAATACCTGAGCAACAGGTATTTTCCTCTCTGTTCGCCGCACTCATAAAAACCTAACTCAGGAAGGTTTGACTAAGCAGAAAAGAAAGCTTTGTTAGTAAGAAAACAAATTTGAGTCAAATAAAATGTGCGATCCGTATCACCTGTTTGTGGACTTTCACTTGGCATAAATACTAATTTTTAAACTCCTTCCTGATATTATTGTTGTGATTTTGGCATAGCTGGGAAATTGTTACATAACTCATGATAGGGTACTACTGAGATCGTAGCGGCTATCAGCTATCGGAAGACTTAAGCTTTTAAAGACAATTTTTTCAAAGTAATGTAGGGATATCAAAATTTTTTAGGACCATTAAAATGCAGTTGGATCAGCCAGCTATCTACAAAAAATCTATATCCAAAAATAATAGCGATCAAAATCACAAAAACAAATACATGGACAAAAATCTGATAAAATATATTAACTAAAAGTGGCTTCACAAAACACTAAGGCTAAAAGAAAGACTGCATTAGATACAGTATGATAATTCCACGCAGCTCTGTTGCATCCTAGGGTACCCAGTTCTCAGGATGTCATCTAGATTCTTCTGTTTGGACTACTGTTTGAAGATGCAATAGAACAAACCACAAAGACTGCAAATCTAAATAACTCCTTTTCAGTGAGAGGTGGAAAGCAGCGCGACTGCCTGCATTCATAAAGTAGTGAGGGAAACAAAGGCACACGGTAAGAGGTTTCAGGAGGGAATGAAATCTGGAACAACCGAGAAGAGTAAAGGACCGTGGTTTCATAGCAAAATAATATTTTGGACTACTACAACTCCAGCTGAGGAAGAAGCAACTTCTATCTTGGCAGTCATTTCGAAGCAGAGAAATCTTGGTTGCCCAGCAAAGCTCTCTAAATAGTAGCGGTGAAGGACTGAAGCAGACAAGAGCATGGAGAGGCTCTGTAATAGTGTCTACAACTCCTGGTCTTTTTTGAAACCCAAAGGTCTTAGAAACCTTCATAAAACCCCAAGCTGCTGGTTGACTCAACTGTCTCTGATAGTTGAAGTGAAGAAACCGTACAGTTGGAGTCTGTGAAAGCAGATGTTTAAGCTACTGGATGCCTGGGGTGTCTGAAAGTCCTGCTCTTAGAGGTGAGAGGAACACCAAGGCAAGGTGCAATGTTCCAGCCTAACTTGATTAAGAGAAGCCTATGCAGATCCATCATAGCGACATCCAAGCACAGCCGACCCAGGAGTGGTGGATCTCAAAACAAACAAACAAAAAAACCCCACAAACCCAAACAAACAAAAACCGGATCCAAGTCATGAACCAAAAAGGCCAACATTTTTAAAACTGCCTTCAACAGAAACAATAGAGGTAATAAACCTGACCTTTATTAACACAAGAGGGAAGATTTTGTAACAAGTTAGAAAAAAACCCCCATGCATTCCACTTAACTTTAGGCACAATGTGATCTCAGATTTCCCAATTTCTTAGCCGGTGCAGAGAGGAGAGAACTTCCAGGGGCTAATTTAGAATCTGCATGGGTTAAGTTATCCCCTGAAGCTGTTCCCTCTCCCTGATCCCTCTCAAGGCAGCTTTGGGTGCTTCTAACACAGCACTCGGCTACGTGCCTATAGATGCTGGATGGTGTTCAAAATGCAACTCGGTTAACAAGCACACTGAAGTCCTCAGGTGGTAACAGCTATTCCTTTGCTCAGAATCTTGTAAACCCCTCATTTTCCAAAGATCCCGGCACGTCTTTAGACTGGGGGGAAAAAGTTGACATCACTCACTTGAAGTTATTCTATACTGCCTTTTAAAATTAACAGATATTAAAAAGAAATCAAATAGCTTATTATATTTTCACATATCCCTATATAATTGCTTAACAATATTAACGTACTTCAATCTTTAATTGACTCTTAAAAGTCATTGCGAAAGAATTTCTTGGCAGTATTTTTTAATTTTTATATGATCTCGAAGTACACACTTTAGTCCCACTAAAATAACTATGTTTACACACGCTAGGACTAATCCAAAGCCTACTAGAAGCATTGTTAGGTCTTTCACTAACTTCAGAAACTCTGAATCAGATCTTGAATCTCATATCTCCCAACGGAGAGCTCATGATGTTCATGTATACGGTTCATCAGCTCAAGAAAATTCAACTACAGAAGTGTAGCTAGTAACCTCAAAGTGGGGATGTGTAACTCAAAATTACAGCTGCTAGCAGAAACGGGTTGAAATTACCTGTTTGCAGTTTATGTATCTAACACTACGTACACACACTCCCCACGCTGCACATTTATGCATTTTTTTGGAACTAGAATTCCAGGCGCGTACCTCAGCTGTTATTCAAAGCCTGAATAATCAAAGTAGGCTTTCAAACCTGTAGCGAGACACCTGAATTACGAAAGCCTGGCATCGTCTTCGCTGTACCGACATTGCACGATACATTTAAATCACAGCATTTATTTGCAATTCAAACAAAAAACGTGAAGGTAGTTTGTGACGACGCATGAGTTCACAGCAAATTAGCTCCCTCGTGCACTAACACTGAAGTGGCTGTTGCAACACTGAACTAAGCACGGATAAAACCCTTCCAAGAAACTTGATGCAGGCTTTCCCATGGATCCATCCCACCCCTAGAAATAACCCAGTCTTAAACAGCGGTTCAAGCACAGATGTCTTCTGACAACTTCAAGACTGGAACTGCTTTCTAACCCTCCCTTCCCGCTGGGATCCTTAAGCAAAGAGCTGGTTGTTGAAAATTACAGAAGCAAAATATAGTTTCTGCGGGTCTTCACGTTCTGTAGCAATTAACATGGCTTTACATGCACACATAGACAAACTCACACAATGAACAATACAGAATCAGTTTTGTGGTTTGTGGTTGGTTTTTTTTTTCCCCTAAACAAGAAGAGAATTACAGCAACCCTCGCTGCCATGCCCATGGCTTCTCCTCCAAGAGCAGCTTCTTACGTACTTCAAGTCCCTGGCTGGTGCCTGCTGCTTCCCAACCAGGGAATTACTCTGACCTGGTCTGCCCTCTGGACACGACACTTCAGCTGCATTCACAGGCTGGAAAGGGGCTGAAAGGAGCATTTTCTTGAGCAGAAGTGTTTTATGTGAAGTGCTACAGGTTTTTCAAGTAGGGCCTTTTAGTGAGGGAATGAAAGGAGGAGGACAAACGCCCACAGCAGAACTTCCATGCCACAGCTATTGTGGCCTGAAATTTCCAAGCAACTCTGATTTACTCGGCAGGCTGCTCCACAGCACTCGCCTGACAGGGGCTCACACTGACCCTCACCCTGTTCCTACCTACACTGGCTTTGTGCTTCGCGGAAGACAAAAAATAAAAATCTATTTTAATAGGGGTTTTTTCTGACCTACATAGGAAACATCTGATATACATGGGAGATGTATTTAGCAGGGGGTTAGACTGAATATTAGGAGAAATTTCTTCACCAAAAAGATTGACAAGTATTGGAACAGGCTGCCCAGGGAAGTGGTGGAGTCACCATCCCACCAGAGAAGAGGTGGAAACGGGTACACGTGGTGCTGAGGGACATGGTTTAGTGGTGGACTTGGCAGTGCCAGGTTAACGGTTGAACTCTATGATCTTAAAGGTCTGTTCCAACCTAAACAATTCTACTATTTTATAGTTCTAGCATGGTTTTATCACATGCCACACAAAACAGCACTGGATCTGGCTACGTATACCTGGCTGACAAAACAAGCTGGAGTTGCGTCTTCTGTCTAACCACGCTCCGTACCCAACTATCACGTTTCACTGTACTTAACTATGCTTTGCCTACCAGTTCGAAAGAGTAGCATGTCCTGGCACCCACTGCACCCATACCATTCTTTGGGACCCCCGGAGGAGGGTCCCCAAGGGGAATCTCCCCAGGAAGGCGATTACGCTGGCAGTCTCTGAAGGCACTTCACACAGCCTGACGAGCTTGAGTTCTGTGCAAGGTGCAACAGGCACTTCCAGCTAAAACATACGCTCAGTGGAGGGGGTGAGTGACCACTTTTTATGTATGGTTTAGTGACCTGAATGCTTGCCTAAGAAATTTGGGTCCATTATTCCAGCACAGTGTCATGGTTTAACGCCAGTCGGCAACGAGGACCACGCAGCCACTCACTCACTCCTCCCATCCCCCATGGGATGGGGGAGAGAATCAGAAAAGTAAAAGTAAGAAAACTCATGGGTTGAGATAAAGACACCTTAATAGGTAGACCAAAAGCCACGCACACAAGCAAAGCAAACCAAGGAATTCACTCCCTGCTCCCCATGGGCAGGCAGGTGTTCAGCCATCCCCAGGAAAGTCGGGCTCCATCATGCCTAACAGTGACTTGGGAAGACAAACGCCATCACTCTGAATGTCCTCCCCTTCCTTCTTCTTCCTCCATCTTTATATACTAAGCATGACATCATATGGTGTGGCATATCCCTGTGGTCAGTTGGGGTCAGCTCTCTCGGTTGTGCCCCCTCCCAGCTCCTTGTGCCCCCCAGCCCATCGCTGGTGGGGCGGTGTAAGGAGCAGAAAAGGTCTTGAGCACTCAGCAACAACCATACCCACCAGCGCGCTACCAACAGTGTTCCCATCCCAAACCCAAAACACAGCACTACACCAGCTGCTAGTGAGAAAGTCAACTCCATCCCAGCTCAAACCATGACACAGTTTCTACCAGAAATTCAAACCCACCCAGCAAGTCTCACCAGGTGCCCGATTCAGCACGCTCTCTTGCTTGGCATGAGGCTGCTGCCCAGGGTCAGAGTGCCCAGAGGTTAGTAATGGATATCCGGAGTGCGGTCGTGTCGGCTCACAGGATCTGGCCCTTAGCAGCTTGTTGCTCTTTTTTTTCCCCCCCTTTGTTGTTGCTGAAAGATCAGACCCTTGAATCTTTTACCCAACAGTATAACCAAGAGTAGAGGCTTGAGATTTGTACTGGGGATGTTGTCCACACACTTTGTTTCCTCCTACGTGTGGGTCTGCACGCAAGTCTGAAGATTGGGACAAAAATACGGATCAAGTTGTGTTTTCCCATTAGTGCAAGCCCAGAGTAACAACTGACTTAATACATTTATTTGGGATATACAACTGAGTAAATAAAAGAACATAAGCCAAAATAGCTCTTCGATTTGTATGTTTAACTTCTTTAGTTTATGATTTTTAGACTCCTTAACAAATCAGAACAGTCACATATTTTTGATATGCAAAGTGCATTCCAGGTTGTTCAGCATGCTTAATTTAGGAAAAGTTGTGCATTTATACTTAATTGTAAAATAAATTATCTTTATTGCCTAAGTACACTGCTTGAAAGCTCAATTTTTTTCGCTAGCAATATTGCCAAATCTTATTTTCATCTTCAAACAGAGCTTCTACTGTTTTATTTAAAACTCCTGGAGGCAATCACAAGTCAGACTTTCACATATGCTTCCATACAAAACACAGCAATGACAAAAAACTCTCAAAAACTCAATACTGCTCCAAAGCCACAAATATCACTTGGACTGAGGTGCCCAAAATTACTGACTGGATTTGGCTCACTAGAACAATTCCTTCTGCACGTAGCTGCAACTTCCTCCCTCCTGTTCTCTTTTTCAGATACTTCTAGATATAAACAAGGGCAAGCTGGGGCTGCAGGAATTATTCAGATAGCTTGCTCCCTGTCATAATCACGGAATCATAGAATCCCAGGTTGGAAGGAACCTCAAGGATCATCTGGTCCAGCCTTTCTTGGCACAAGCACAGACTAGCCAAGGTGGCCCAGCACCCTGTCCAGCTGAATCTTAAAAGTGTCCAATGTTGGGGAATCCACCACTTCCTTGGGGAGATTATTCCAACGGCTGATTGTCCTCTTGTGTCCAATCGGAATGTCCCCAGGAGTAACTTGTACCCATTACCCCTTGTCTTTTCCATGTGACTCCTTGTAAGAAGGGAGTCTCCATCTTCCTTGTAGCCACCCTTTAAATACTGGAACATGGTGACAAGCTCTCCCCTGGGCCTTCTTTTCTCAAGGCTGAACAAACCCAGTTCTCTCAGCCTTTGCTCATACGGCAGGCTTCCCAGTCCTTTGATCATCTTGGTGGCCCTTCTCTGGACCCTCTCCAGCCTGTCCACAGCTTTTTTGTATAGCAGAGACCAAAACTGGACACTGGATTCCAGGTGTGGCCTGACCAGCGCTGAGTAGAGTGGGATAATGACTTCTTTATCTCTGCTGGTGATGCCCTTGTTGGTGCAATCCACCACCCTGACGGCTTTCTTTGCTGCTGCAGCACGCTGTTCACTCATATTGAGCCTGTTGTCCATAGCGTTTATGGAAAGATCACAGCTCTTCTCTCTTTACTTAACTAGAAATGGGCATGCCATGATGATACCTGCTCTGGTTTAGTGATGGATGAATATCCGTCCACATAAAAGCAGCACGTGTGCTTGGAAGAGGACAAGTAAGGACATGAAGGACATGTAAGAGGCAGCACACAATCTCCGACCACGTGATGAGATATATAGCCGTCACAATGGAGGGAGACATCCGTATGTTACTCACTGATGAGCATATCTCAGGATGAAGTCATGTTTGTATACGTCACTTGAACAAAACAGACTTCTATTATCAGCTGATTTGACAGGAAATAACTACATTTTGGTCTTGTATGATTATACCTCGTTAATTCTCATTGTTCTCTCACATCATGCACTAATTGGATCACCCCATCTCAAAATGAAAAGAGGATCTGACAAGCAGACAGGAGAAGACAAGAATGACCCACAATGCCAAATTATTTACGTATGAGAGCTGTAAAATAACTGTAAAATTATGAATGGCAAACCCCAAATTATTATACACTATTTCTCACAAAACAAGTACTGCTTGCAATCTAAGGAAACAATCAAATACCGGGTTTAAAATAAAAATAAAATAAAAGAGCGGTCCACCCTCCTGCCAAGACTCAATTACATGCTGCAACTCAACTTCATTGCCACGGAAGACTGTGGAGGCCAGAGCTCTAAACAGCCATAACAAAGGAATTTGGCAAACCTGAGGTGGGTGAGGATATATAACCAGATAATGAACTTGGTGGGCTGGAGTTACCCTGGCTCAGCCCTGATCTGCTGCCTGATGGAAGCCAAAGGATAAAACTGGAAAAACGCATGTCTCCACTTCAAACACAGTCCTTCAAGCATTCACAACGCAATCAGATGAAACGCTAACCCGGACGGACCTCAGCGGGGTATTCCTTAGGCTTTTCTGTACTTGTAGCCAGACCGAAAAGGATTTTGGCATGCCGTACCATACGTGCCAGTACAAAGGTATGCTGTTTGGTGGGCCAGGTATACCAAAGGAAGATCACCTGCTCCAACCTCCTGCACGCAGTGGCCATTTTCATTTATCTCAGCACTGAACCAAACACCTTGGAAACATAAAGGCTCTTACCTGAGAGCAGCTAGACTTGACGATCAGAATAGATGCTGAAGTCACCATTTCCCTTGACAGTTTGTTCCAAAGATTAGTCGCTCTCACAGTTCAGAAGAAAAAAAAAAAAACCACCACCACCACCAATGTCTCCAACTTCAGTTTTTCATATCTGCTATGTCGTTTGCCATGTTACATTTTCTCTTTCCCAAAGATTTCTGCGTGCTTTTCCCAGTCGTCTTTTGATCTGCAACTCTTTAAGACTCTCACTAGAAGTTATTTTCCTCTCTCGCTTTTTATTGTTATGCTCCTCTTTCCCGCAACCCAGTTTTTCAGTGCAGGTTCATCTGTAGAATTGGAGACAGCAGCTGTCCTACTAGTGCCACACACCGAAGGGGGCAGGAGGCTACGTCTGCTGCAACTCACTGATGTTCCCTTCTACACATGAGAGGTTCTTATCATCCTTTCTCAAGGACAACACTCCAGGCAAGGATTGCATAGAAATATATTTATTATGGCTCTTAAATCTTTCTTCTAGTGCCACTGCCCGTAATATAGTCTTCTATCTATGCAACAGGTATACTCAATTTTAAATACTAGAAGGCAAAAAACACGTAACCTAAATCACGGTTTTGTTTCAAGTTTAAAGTTTCTTTATGAGTTTACAGTCTCTTTATTTTGCTTTGCTGGAGTCATGATTTTTCACGCTGCCAGCATTTTACTACAGCAGGGTGAAAAAAAAAAAAACAAAACAGTCGTTAGAGGATCCTTTTAAACCGATATTCCTGCTCATTTACCTTGGTCTTATGCTAAAAACTGAAAGGGAACTCTTTGCGTGTGATGGAGCAGATAAGAGGGACATAGGAAGCACTTCTGCAACAGTAACACGTTTGTTTATTGCTCTCCCTATCTTTATAGGTTGTCATTTTATAGGCCATATAAAACACTACTGCAATTTATTACTAAGGCCATTCCAACCAGCATGGTACGAGAGTTAAACTATCCCTGAAGTTAAAGTTTCCAGGCTTTCAAGAAGACATTTTCCCTAATGTTTTGTTTCTGCTAATGCTCATCGCCAATCATAAATAGGAGAGCTGACAGGGTCAGGACTATCACGCCGAAAAATCAGGGCACTCCACTGGATTTGAAGTAGGGTTTTAATTGATGCATTTCCACTTTCCTTTCTAAGAAAGCTGAACAGCCTTTTGCCATAAAAACACGCACGGGGAATACAGGGAGTCGCATTCAGCGTTCCCCATTTGTCGTATCTTCTGTGAAACTACCACTTGGAGCACGGGGGCAGGGAACTGCACTTCAAGTACAAATCACCTGGGTTTTTTTTGTAATCACGGTCAACTAAAAGCATTTTTTTTCTGTTTAAAGCAGGGAGATGATGTTACAGTTTGGGGCAAACGAGAAAAGAATAAGGTAACTGTGAAACACTTCTGACTCAGGAAATGAGTAAGCGTGAGAGAAGTGGCTTAGGTGTCATTTCATTCAGAAAAAAAAAAAAACATTTACAGTCATGGAATCACAGAATGGCTTGGGTTGGAAAGTGACCTTTAAAGGCCATCTATTCCAACCCCCCTGCCATGAGCAGGGACATCTGCAACTAGACCAGGTTGCTCAGAGCCCCGTCCAACCTGGNAGCAGTGCTGCTCTCCATGCCTTCATCCCCTCGCCTGAGGGAAACCTTGTTTTATTAAAGAAGGATGAAGATGAGGGCAAGGAAGTAGGAGCAGGAGTGAAAGAGACCCCACGTTTGGCATCAGAGTTAGCAGAGCGTAGGCAACTGATTCATTGGCACGGCCACAAAGGTCTCGGAGTGGATCTAAAGGTACATTTGTGAACAGTCCCATTCAGTTATGGAACAAGTTATAATCACGCATGTCCTTCAGGCTGTGCAGATGAGGGGGAATAAAGACCTGGAGAACTACTTAAAAGTATCAGATTAATAAAAGGAAGGTGATAAAGTTGATCACTTCTGTCTCCTGCATACCTTTATCAACTTTTATACTATGAAGTGATATACGATGCAATGCAATATTTAAGTGAGAGGAGCCAAAGTTAGCTGAACTCAGCCAACTCTTCATCCTCTTCAGACGCAGCAGACACTACAATTTGACCGCGTGGCAAGTCGGTCAGCTAACAATTAGAAAAGCTTTTCTAAACAAAGACAGAATTTTGGCTTGCAAATATGTTCGTTCTAAATAAAACCAGTTCTCCTCCTGATAACGCATATTTGCTACTCTCTACTATACTAGATTTCAATAGTATACTTACGTTTGAGTATACAGACTTAAACCCTTGACATCTATCAAATATTAATAAACACAGGAAGTGAATATCCTGGAGTCTTAACAGACACCTAGATACTATATTCTCATCAAGACTGTAACGAACATAATAACCAGCTCCTGAAAAACAGCTTATCAGTCTGCACTCTCTCTGCACTCGGTCTCTCCTCCCCATTTATCAGAGCTGATAAGAAAGTTTTAGGCATTGTGTAAAAAAAGGCAGTTAACAATAAAAAATAAGAGATAGTTATATATTTACAATTTACAATTTTAAGACTCTATTTCCTTTTTTCATTTGTTTTCCCTATGATTCTGAATTTTCTAAACCTTGACTGACCTGTTGGAAACCAAACCACAAAATCAGAAGAGATTATTTAATGGAAAAAGTGTCAGTGATTTTACCTTAGCTATAGCAGAACAGTTTGCTGAGTTTTAAGTACACATTAAATATCTTAAAAATAATACTATATATTTAAAAGGATACAGATCTTGTGCGTGTGTATCCATACATATAAGGGTGGAAACAGCATCACTATAGTCTATAGTTAGACCTAAATTAAGCAACAGCATCCGGATACAGAACAATACATTAAAATACAAGTATATGACCTCAGGAAATTCCATACTAAAATTATCTGTCCTTTAATTCCAATGTATTTGAACTGAGCGGGAATCAAGACAACAGTTGTTGGGTATCAGATGCATTCATCTAATACACAGCTTATTTAGGAAAAAAAAAAAGTAAAATATACTTTTGACAGCATAGAATATGTTATATAGTGTTCCTATTAACCTTAGTTTCTGGCTCCGTGCTGCTGGAGCTGTAGGAATAATTGGACAGCAGTTCCCACCTCTTCCCTGCTGCTGCTGCTTTTCTTTATCCCTTTCACCTTCTCCTCCAGCCACTTGCTATTTATAACTCGGCACCAGCCGACGGGATTTAAACAGTAAGCAAAGCTTCAGTACTCCAGCAACCTTTCAAGCTTGGTCTGAGGACAAAAGCTTCATATACTTAAGAAAAATCCCTCAGCAATTTCAGCAAAAAGACAGGAAAAATACTGAAAGCGATTGAAAAGAGTTGCTGTAGTTACACAAGATAAAACGCGCACACGCTTATTTCATTTATTGTCCCCCCGATCAGTACGCCCACTTAAAAGTGGTAACTTCTGAAACTTGAAAACGCTGAAGAAACCTTGAAACTGTGGCTGATGAGGTCGCGTCATGTGTTCCTTACAGCTGCCTTTCTCTGTCTTTTAGTTACCAGAGTCCAGACAGCGCGACTTAGTTGCTTAACCTTTAAGCAGATAACGTGAGATAAGGCCAACCAATAATCACCGATGTTTTCCAAAGAATTGCTGCCTCCTTCAAGGTGTTTTCTGTTCTATGGCTATTTTTCCACATTGCCAAGTGAAAAGAAAACAGCTCCTCGCAGCTGAGTTAACAGCACCGCCGTGATCTGAAGTTCTTGATCAACAAACGTCCTAGACTCTAGACTACCACCAAAAACCCACCCACCTCTACTCCTTCTACTCCCAGCTTCTTATTCCTGTCCCCCCACCAGTCCTCGCCTCTGGTGCGGACACAAGGACACGTGAAGCCAAGAGGTAAACCAGATGGAAAACGTGGTTCGACCGAGTCCTCCCCAAGCCTCCCACCTTTCCCACGCAAGCTGTCCTTCAGGGCATGTTCCTGACTCCGTTCCCCATGCAGATCCCCACACCCTCCTACCGGCGTTCGGGAGGGGACAGCGCAGGGGACAAACAAGGAGGTGGGCAGCGGGAAGGCTGTTTGGGCACCAAACTACATGGGTTTAAGCAGTTAACTTCAGCTGGAACTGCTCCAGTTTTTCCAACTTGTAAGACCTTGTTCCTAGCTGTTTATTCAAAGGTTTTGACAGACTTTAACCTGAAACTTGATTTTTCCACTGTGGAACCATCCCAACACCTGTTTCTTGTCCACATTAAAATAGCGCAGCCTCCTCAACGAAGATGTGTAGCATCTTAAACTGACAGAGAAGTATGATCTGGAGTGATGAGAAGGGAAAGAAAAAACAGAAGGTGCCTCAGGAGAATACTTTATCATCTTCAGCAAAATTTGCCCAACAAATAAGCATTACAGCTTATGAATTTCCAGTAAAGACTCTGGCAGATTGCTCTGCTAAAATGCAAAAAGGTTTAAGGAAGGATCAGTGCACGTTCCCGTGGAGCTGCTGAAGATGACCTGCTGTGCACGTAGAGCTCTGGTCTGTGGCAGGTCATGAAGGGACAACAGGGAGGTTTCTCCTCTCGTGTACTCTCAGCGATGCCAGAGCAGACAGCTACAAAGGAGAAACTCATGTAAAGGAATAGAAAGCAGAAAAAGGCTCAGTCTGCCCTGAGAAGAAAATGGAAAAGAAAGTCGTGATCTGAAGCTAGCGAGGGAGATAAGGAGAGACAGGACACGGAAGAAGGTCGTGGGTTGGCACTGAATTTGCTAAGCAGAGACAAAGAGCCAAAGGAATCGCAGAGCTGTGACAGGCTGGTGCAGCTTCATTGCTATTTATTCGCATGAGAAAGGGCAATTAAAGATTAGGATGATGGGCACAGAGAAGGGAAGGCAGAGATGAAATCATTTCACAGCTGGATGAAGAGGAGAAGCAAATAGTAGAGAAAGCAGCAAAGAACCAGAGACAGATTTAAAACACAGGAGGCTTATCAGAAAGATGGAGACAGATGTTTTAGCAGGGCCTGTTGCGATAGGATGAGAGGTAATGGTTTTAAACTAAAAGAGGGAAGATTTAGAGTAGATATAAGGAAGAAATTTCTTATGCTGAGGGTGGTGAGACCCTGTCCCAGGTTGCCCAGAGAAGCTGTGGCTGCCCCATCCCTGGAGGTGTTCAAGGCCAGGTTGGACGGGGCTTGGAGCAACCTGGTCTAGTGGGAGGTGTCCCTGCCCATGGCAGGGGGGTTGGAACGAGATGTCCTTTAAAGGTCTCTTCCAACCCAGACTATTCTATGATTCTATTTTGCTGTCAAATAAAGAGCTCTCTTTTAATCAGAAAAGCAAAATTGGTTTGCTTAATAAGACCTACGCAGACTCCCTCATTACTTGCAAAGGTTAAATGGAAAAGAGACACTTTTATTGGAACAAACTGTTCACATTGGCAGTCAGAGTTCACGAGGATGTATTTTCGAGGAGGTAACATACCCACAGGAGAATCACTGCAACCAGGTACCTGGCAACTCCTAATTCATTTCGCTGCACAGTAAAGCAAGATCAGTCACTAGAAGTGATTTACCTGGAATGTTCTACCTAACATTTAAAAGTCCTCACAGTCAACTGTTGCACAGTCCCTGCCGCCACCAGAAGGAGCGCCCTCGCCTTACCTCCCCCATCCCAGCTTTTCCAAGACCAGTAGAAAGAGGAGTAAGAAGGTGGGACAGACGGACGGGCTTCTGGCTGGAGCATCCCGTCTGTCGAATTTATGCTGCAAGTGCAGCCTTATTTACCGTAGCCCAGATGCAATGCGGTAAGCTGGCACTCATACGCACTGCCGCCTTCAACTACTATGGCTGGGCCCACAAAGGTGCGACTAATTACACTTTTAGATCGGCATTGATCACAGCAGCATCATTATACTAGAAAATTAATTTACCGCAGACAACTCTTCAGTAAAAACTCTGCAATTTCACTAACAAAAAGAATTCACACACACACACAAAAAAAAATATCAGGTACAGCTCTGGCAGAATTTGGAATGGCATAAAGTGTGCTCAGAGGAGGTGGTAGAAATTTCCCACACTGTTGTGATCATCACTGAGTAGAGCTAGAGAGGTTGGGGGGGGGTGTGGTGTGGTGTTCTTGTTTGTTTGTTTTCTTTCAATTTGCTAGAAGACCTTGAAGCCAATATTGTAATCCAGCTAAAGCATTTCCATTTCAGAGTCTCAGGACGCTGACGGCAAAATAATTCTGATTTTATGAAAGGACATAGGAAAATAATTGGCAAGCAGTGGATAAGAGTAGTTCTGCCTGAAATTCATTACCAAAATGAACATTTATTAATTCCATTTTTCTTTCAAGATTGCTATTCAGCTATCAGTGCAAGTTTTATAAGCTAAGCAATTGCACATCTTAGTAAGACTTTGCATTTACTTTAAATTCCTCAACACTGCACTAATTCATAAAGCAAAAGGGCAATTCCCATTCCAATGAAGCCAGTTAGCTAATGAACACGCTCTGCTCTGGCTCAGAATAAGCTTTCTTTTTAATAGCATCCTCTTTAGGCAGATAGAATCATAGAATCGTGTAGGTTGGAAGGGACCTTTAAGATCACCGAGTCCAACCACAGAAGTCGAAAAGTTAAAAAAATACACAGTGATGATAAAAATCTTTACAAGAGCAGAAGTCTTTACAAGGTAAAAGTCTTTACAAGAGCATCTGTCAAACAGTCTGTAAGTTCGGGACTGTATGACAATGCCTGTAACAGGGATTTTGAGGAATTCATTCTGCATGTTATTTATGGAAGGAAAGAGAATAAAATCAAAGCTAAATACAGTTTTCACAGTTGTAATAAAGGACATGCAGAATAAAAGCAGAATTCAATAGGTTAGCACTAACATGGAACAAATATTTAGAACAAAAAAAAAATGATTACTACCCGGAAGAACTTCAATTTTATTCAATATATCACTTGTTAGATAATATCTCTAAGATAATAATAAAGATTTAAATGTATATGCCTTGGTGGAACCCTTAGCAAGATGCACAGATTCCTCAGAGCAGCACATGGTACCTCTCTAGTGAAGCAGAGGAAAGATGTCCCAACACCACAGAGAAGAAGGAACAATGAATGCAAGGAGAAAAAAAAAAAAATCCAAACCTTCAATGACTTAACTTTTTTCCGGAGAAGGCAGAATTTTCTAAGGAGGTGACACTGGATGTCTGCTAAAGCTCACATCATATAATCCTTATCTGAAGAGTTTCCCTTAATTCCCTTATCTTCTCCTCCCTCCTGGAAGAGGAGGAAAGGGAATTAAGGGAAATTTGTGACCCAGCTCCACCACCTTCCTCTAAATATTCCTGCAACTCTTCCCATACTTTTCTATGGAGTCACAGCAAGAGCAGGACAGGCTCTCCCGGTTTACCCCTTTACTTGGCACTGCACTTGTGTTCACCAAGTGGCATTTGGAAGATGGAATTTCCTACAAACAAATCCATAATAAGGGCTCCACGCACCTTAAGCATCTCAAAAGAGCTACAGATTTTGATGCTGACCTAGAGGGAAAATACAGCCTAAAGACGGCAAAACCACAGGCAGACAGCAAGTGAAGAGACACCAGGCATGTAATAAAGGTCTAAAGATGGAAATAAAATCAGCCTCTTAACGAATGGGGTGGGGGAAATCTGACATTGGACCCAGTCCCTGTGACCGGCCAAAATATAAAAAAAGAATTAAATGACACGTTTATGTTTCTTCTTTAGTTTGGTCTTTGAAAATTTCAGGACATATATCCCAGATCCCCAGATAAACGGCCAATTTTATTTTCTAAGCGCTGAAAATAACTGTTGTGCCTGTGTAACACACAAGATTCAAAGAAGAGAGAAGCGGAGAGAATTAACCGTAGAACAAGTCTTTACAGATATTGCAGGATGCCAAAATCAAAGAAGCTCCACTGCACCCAAGCTGGCACCGTAGTTCAGGATCTACTGACTGCTCCTGGCGTCTTCAGTATGAAACTAGACAAATCCATGGACAAGATGTCCATGAACAGCCAGTGAAGAGAAGAGGCAGGGGCATGTCTTCAGAATACCCTCAGTCCAACAACGGTGGGCGTCAGGAGGGTATGAGGGGCGTGAACTGCAGAAACCAGCTCAGCCCAAATGTTCTTCTCAAACAGCATGAGAATGACAAGAGGCCAAACGCTTGTCTAGGCAGACCATTAGTTTGCCCCAGCGGGGTATTTCTTACATTCTCATGCTTTAGGCTAGGCTTGACACGTATCTAAAAATTTGCAAGCATGGGTAGGTTCCTGATGAATTTGCTTAGTCATATGCACCCAGTTAGCGCACATAACCAACCTCTCGCAAATCTTGCCTAACAGTTAACATCTTACTGTTAACAGGTACAAACAACCGTTGGTGGCATATTTCACAGACTGCTTTGAAAGCACGTCTCATTTCCTAAAAAAATCATTAAGGGCATTAAATATGCAGATCATGGTTTATAACTCAGAAGATAGCTAGTCCCATTAAATCTCTCCCTGTGCACGTGTGGCAGGCAGAAAAACACATTCAAAGCATAACAAACACATCAGTTAAATACTCATACATCATCTTGAAACAGGCCCCTAAGAACAGCTTTTGTGTGAATTTTGAGGAAGTAGTAAGAACTATGAAAAGTGTTCCCCCATCCAGTTCTTCAGCATGAATACAGGCGCTTCTTTAAAAGAGGGTTTTTAATCATACTCACATCTGACACGTTACAAAATACTCTCCAATCAAGACACACTTTTAAAATAAATATGTAAGTGGAATTATTAGGAAAGAGGACAAAACATCATTGTGTCCCTACACACACCCGTGGTGTCCCACACCCGGAATCCTGTGTGCACTCCTGGCTCTCCCCTCTCCTTGTTTTGCGGTCTTAAAGAGAATTAAGAAAGGTATGAAGTCGGATGATCAAAGGTGAGGAACAGTTTCATTAGTATTACCAGGTTACACAAGTGAAGGACCTTTAGCCTGAAAAAGAACAATGGAGAGGAGGACTCAATAAAGCCACAGGTGGCACGGACAGAATTGTTCCCTGCCTCGTCCAGGACAAGGACTGGGGAAGTTTCATACATAATTAACAGGTGTCAGGTTCAAGACAAACAAAAGGAATGGTTCTTTCATTTCTGGGGCTGGTTTTTAAAATTTACTATTATATATATTAAACAGAACATCCACAAAGCCAAACTTCTTGATACAGAAAGGTGTTGATGTCAAAAGCTTCTGTGGGCTCCATAAGCACCTGGATAACACGTAGGAGAAAAGTCAACTGAAAGCTATTAAATAAAAGAAAAGAAAAGAATCCCCCACACACACTCCTCATCATTTAAGGCAAGGAAGTCCACGAGCTGCCCTGCTGCCAACAGTCTGTAAGCATGTAGTGACACTTTCCATTTCTTATGATCAGAAGGAGGTTGTCAAGTAGGTCCTATAGCTTGGCAGGGCCTTGGATGGTAAGGGTGTAAATAAAAAGGGAAGAAGTCCAGCCAAAAAAACTCACTAAGAGGTACTGGGAGAGCCAGAAGAGTGGCTGTAGCCAGGTGCACGTTGCCATGGTTGCCCTCTCACTACAAAAAAACATGATGAGCCTGGGGACCCTGTGAACACCCGATGCCTGCTGTTGGGTTTTCCAACTGAAGTCCCCAGCTGGCCAAGGAACGGGCAGCAGGTACATGCTTGCACACCAGGGTTCGGGGCTTCGCCTGAACGTGGTCTGTGAGATGCAAGGGCGAAGAAACAGAGCAAGTGGAGTACAAATCTCCCAAGCCATTTCCATGGGATGGTTTGGGGACAAATCAGCTGGATGTCACACTACAAGCCCTCCACAGGGGAATCAAGCAGGGAAGCTCACAGGACAGAGGATAAAAAAGAAACTTTTGGGGACCAAGGACTCAGTGGGCACTGCCTTCCTGCAAGAAGAGACACGCTCATGGCCAACAGGCAGCCTTCACCTGGAAGGAACCGGGGAGAAGAAGGTGTGGGAGGGAAGGTGTGACAGACTGCTCCTCATCGTGTGCTGTGCATGAGGTTCCCAACAGCAACATCACTCTCCAAGTCATCCTCTGCCACACCAGCGGGGCATACCGTGTATGCTTAGTGGCCATGCAGCAGGGGCTGTCCAGCAAGGTTGTCCGTGTTGGATACTGTTGAAAATGGGACACAGACCTAACCCAGGGATTTTGTCTGACCAGGTACAGCCGTTCTTCTATTCTTATGTGACTTCAGTACTCAAATACCATAAGCCAACTAAACATGGAGTAAAGTAGCCACTTGCAGGCTCAAGGGAAAAATATAGATCGTCTGTCATAAGAGATGAGGATTTGAAAATTTCATTAATTTTCTGAAACCGTTAGGTAAGATATTCAAAGAGTTTCATTACTACAAAGAGCCTTTTTATGGTATTAATCCAGATTAGTAATGACCGTTCAGTTTAGAGTTTGCCTAATTCTTTAGTTCTACCTGATGCAACAGAACAGCCTAATTCTTCCTTCCTTTGAAGCATGATCCTGCCCTCTGAAAATCCTTCACTGCTCCTTCCCCTACTTCCTGCTCCAAGATCACGGTTCAGTGCGCCTCTACTGCCTTATCAGCTGTCCACAAATATTTTGGAAAGGAAAGTACTCAGAACTCCTCTACAGCTCTTTACTCCTTTCATTTGTTTTTAGTGATTTGATCACGGGCTGGCCCAGCCTGGAGACAAAAAGAAGCAGGGTTCTCATTAATTTTACAGATCCTCATCATTTTCACAGCTGATGATCAGGGAGAAATAGGCAGGTCCTCTGGGGTAACAAAAATAAAAGCATTTTTTCACGCATCACTTTGCACACCTATTAGTTGTACAGGCTGAGTTTACTCTGACGAGCGCTACGGTCTTGGAGGGAACCGTAACTGCAGAGATGGCCCTATATCAACCAATTTACCACTCTAAGGCAGCTTGATCCCAGTCTGACTCCAGATGGTTCATCAAACCCACCTCCCTCAGCACAGACACAGTGAATCCCCTCCTAAGCAGGTTCCAAACCATCTCGTGTGCCCACCACTATTAATGTGGCATTCCTGGCAGAAGAAATAAATTGTGCTGTGGCAACCAGGAGCTGCCCAGCTGCTGGGCTCTGCTGAGCCACGAGAGGAGCCCAGACCTTTCTGAACTGCATGTTCAAAAAAATACATTCTCATGCACTGGCAGGCTGGGCAGACAGTAAATCAAGAGCAGCCCTGAGGAGAGGGACTTGGGCGTGTTGGTAGATGAGAAGCTCAACATGAGCCGGCAATGTGCACTCACAACCCAGAAAGCCAACCGCATCCTGGGCTGCATCCCCAGTAGTGTGGCCAGCAGGTTGAGGGAGAGGATTCTGCCCCTTTGCTCCACTCTCATGGGATCCCACCTGGAATACTGTGTCCAGCTCTGGAGCCCCTAACAAAAGAAGGACATGGACCTGTTGGAGCAGGTCCAGAGGAGGCCACGAAGATGACCAGAAGGCTGGAGCACCTCTGCTATGGGGTTACTCAGCCTGGAGAAGGGTCCGGGGAGAGGAGACCTTATAGCCCCTTCCAGTATTTAAAAGTGGCCTACAAGAAAGCTGCGGAGGGACTCCTGATCAGGGAGTGGAGCGATAGGATGAGGGGAAACAGTTTTAAACTGGAAGAGGGGAGATTTAGCTTAGATATTAGGAAGAAATTCTTTACTGTGAGGGTGGGGAAACACTGGCCCAGGTTGCCCATACAAGTTGCGGATGCCCCATTCAGGGGGGTTGGAACTAGATGATCTTTAAGGTCCCTTCCAACTCAAACCATTCTCTGATTCTGTGTCTCGGGGTGCACCTGGGAACATCAGGCAGAAGGCACAAACTCACCACCACTAACACTCCAGCAAGCGAGCAAGGAGACCCTTGAGCAATTTGATTTTGAGCCTCACCTCTTGGGTTCTGCTGCCTGGCAGTTTTGATGAAACCTCCACAAAAGACTATTAAACTTTACAAAGGAGACAGGCCAATACCTACCATATCCGGTCATGTCAGTGGAATATCTAGTGGCTGTTAAAGTTCTCCTGAAAGCTGTGCCCTATGGGCTGCACAACAGGGTTCTTTATATTTTCAAATGAACCAACATTTTGCTCTTCTCAGGCCAACCAGAAACACTTGACTGGAAAAACCAAATAATTGTCCATTGCCATCTTCCTTCCTAGAAAAAACACTTCTCCATGTTTACTGAATCTACTGCGATTCAACAGTGCAAGCCTGCTGATTATTAACAAGATTGTCTCGTTTCCTCTAAATAACAGAATATTTCAATATTAATGACATAACGGAAATAAAATAAATAATCTTTACAGCGAAGAGATATTGATATGTTAACATGAGTGCCCTGACATCCATGGATAAAATGAAATTAAGTAAATGGTCATGTTTGCACCAGCAGCAATTTGCCTGTTATGCAAGATTTTCCGGGGAGTGGGTGGGGTGAAGAGGAAGTCGTAGGCTCTTCTTTCATTGGGAAACATCTGTCCCTAGGCAAGGGACAAACGTCAATCAGGCGCTACCTCGCAAGCTGAGTTCTTAGTTTCTTTAGACAGTTAATTACACTGCTAATCTAAGCATAAATAGTGATGCTATAAAAACGATACATAGAGACTCCATCAAGAGTCTTGGTACTATAACGTTTACAGGCAACCTATGGTTCTGTCAAGTTATCTGCAGCCACTTACAAATACATATAAACGGAATGACTGAAGTTATGTAATTTTCCTTTTCCGTGCTATTTTAAAGGAGGAATAGCAGGACTGGTGTTCTCTAAGTAATAGCAGGCGTGCCAACAAGCAGAGATTTTATCCTCAACAGTACACCAAATAAAGAACCATCCTTTTAGGGGTACAAACTACAAGCACTTTCTTTGACTTCCAGTGAAACCTACTTTCATGGTATCCTCCTAGTCCCCAATTCACAGCAGCCACCAAGCTGTCGCATCGTTTGCAATACTTAGCAGTTGTTAGTCAAGAAGAATGACAGGTCAAGACTGTGAATTCTCAGAACTCCAATAGCAACATTTTCAAAGAAAATAGATTGGATTTTTTTGATAAAAAAAATTAAACCCATCTCAAAATTATATCCAAGACTTGTGACAAGAAATGCTCTCCATTGTTTTCTTAAGGAACAAAAAAAACCAGTTTTTCCTTACAGTTTTCTTCACTTCTCAGGCTTTCCTCATGTTTTAAAATCTTCAGAATTTTTTTTCTTTCTCCATGTTAAGTTTCTTTAATGTGCATATAGCACAAAGTGAGACCACCTGCATGGACAGTTCCTGGAGCTCAACTTTGTTTGAGCACTTTCAAGTGCAGCTAAGCGTGAATCTGAGCCCACAGATCCCAGACTTGGTGCTTAGGTACTCCATGACCAGGACAGCAGGCTCCCAGCAGTGTCCCTTGGGGCTTGCTCCGAGTCACAGGGAGCCCAGAGAAGCAACCTCCTGCATGCCTCCCTCACACTGCTTCCTCAGCAGGAATCCCCTAAGTTGGCAATTCCAGTTAGCACAGCAGGAACATGGATCCCACCATCTCTGGACAGTACACGTCAAACAACAACCACCAGCTTCTCTTCACAGAATCACAGAATGGTAGGGGTTGGAAGGGACCTCCAGAGATCATCTAGGCCAACCCCCCTGCCAGAGCAGGGTCACCTACAGCAGGTTGCACAGGGTGGCATCCAGGCAGGTTTTGAAGAGAAGGAGACTCTGCCATCGCTCTGGGCAGCCTCTTCCAGTGCTCCACCCACCCTCAAAGGAAAGAAGTTTTTCCTCATGTTCAGATGGAATTTCCCGTGTTCCAGTTTGTGCCCGTTGCCCCTTGTCCTGTCGCTGGGCACCACTGAAGAGAGTCTGGCCCCATCCTCTTGACACCCGCCCTTTAGATACTGATAAGCATTGATGAGATCCCCTCTCGGTCTTCCCCTCTCCAGGCTAAAAAGACCCAAGTCCCTCAGCCTTTCCTCATAAGAAAGATGTTTGAGTCCCCTCATCATCTTGGTAGCCCTTTGCTGTACCCTCTCCGGCAGTCCGCTGTCCTTCTTGAATTGGGGAGCCCAGAACTGGACACAGTAGTCAGGTGCAGCCTCATCAGGGCAGAGTAAAGGGGGAGGATTACCTCCCTCGACCTGCTGGCCACACTCTTTTTACTCTGCCCCAGGATACCATGGACCTTCTTGGCCACAAGGGCGCACTGCTGGCTCATGGGCAACTCGACTGGTCTTCTCATGACTGTGTATATGGATCCCACACTTGCTGGGCAACAAGCATTAGCCACCTATTTAGAAAGCTCACACCTGAATCACGTTTTCATTTACGTTCAAATTACGTTTCATTGTCTACACAAACATGAGTAAGCAGACATCACCTAAGGTGTGAAGCTTCACTTGGCCAGTTTTTCTCTTGGCTCTAAATATTGTGACTGACCCATCAAGTATGTTCTGGACAGCTGGAACAAGCCACCACAAATACCTTTGGTCTGCTGAATTCTGCAAAGAAAGCTGAAGGACAGCTAGAGTAGTTTTGCTTCTACTGAATGATCTTTAGTAGGATATCTACTGTTTCTGACAATCTTTGCAAGTCCCAGAAATTTTCAGACATGCATGTGGGGGGTTGCTATGGATCTCCTTTGGGAAAAAAAAATGAGGAAATAGCCAAACGCTACAGCTGTTCTCAGAAGAAATCCCTTCTGCTGAATTCCTCTCTTCTCTCTGTCAACGGAGCACAATTCTTGGGTAAGAAAGGTCAAGGAGTTAAACCATTTTATGGTGAAAAGGATTTTGCTCTAGATGACATCAGATTCCTGAAATGACTTATTTCACAATGCTGCCCCAAGCAGGTAGGAGTAACACAGGGGATTCCACACCTGGGATACCAGAGAGAAACACCCACGTCCCCTGCTCCCCAGCAGCCCTCTGGCACCTTCCAACAACTGACCCATTCTTTGCCAGTATTTCCCCTTGTCCAGGATAAAAAAATTCCTGCTCTCTTCAGTGAGGAACAGGACGCAAAACACCTCCAACACGTTTTAAGCTGCATCCTCAAGGCCAGGCTGTTAGAAAATTGTCAGTGAGTAGATGAAGCCATTACGTGAACCATACGGAGCACTACGGGGTTCAGGGTGACAGCAGTGTCAGATAATTAATGTCATTAACTTCCCCAAGCAATCAGTTTTCATTGAAGTTAACCACAACCAAGATCCCAAAAATTTCCTGCGGAAGATGTATTGCATCTAGGAAGATAACATATTCACCCTGAAACAGAATCCACCCGTATTCAGCAAAGCCAATACAGACAAAATACACCAACTACGACTATTTTTTTTCCCCTTCAGTTACCAGAAGGTGTTTGTCCTGTGCTTTCTCCGCCTCCCCCAAAGAACATCATTCCTCTTGGTTACTTTGCTAAATAGGAGCATCTTACCAAAACATTCATTCACTCCACTAGCGGTTGCCCTCTCTACATATTTGTAAGGAGTTACAGCTACCTCAGACAAGTCAGGAAATGTCAAAAGAAAAAACAAATTACTAAAGAGCTAGAGGGGTTGATTTACAATGATTACAATGGCAGAGTAGAATAAATGACTTACAGTTTAGCTATTTCCTAACTAAAATCTGAAACGCAACAGAGGGGGGAAAAATACAGTAACACATGAATATTAAGTCATCAGAAAAACTTGTGGTGACAGATAAACACAAACCAAGGAAAACAAGTTGACAAATTCATATACAATAGGAATTCAAACAAACAATCCCCCACGGTCCCCCCAAGCTATCCATGTTTTAAATTAAAATTCTATTGCAATTATGCAGCCATTAGTGCCTTTGAAGCAGATACACATATTCATGGAGGGAAACTTAGTACTACGTATCACTCAGGTTAGTAGCAAGGTGGAATTAGGAAAAGAAAAAAAAAAGAAAAAGAATGTTTATAACAGCTAATAAAAACAATCATACCTATCCTACTCACTGAACAAAATTGAACACCTCGCCAAATGTAAAACTCCTAAGAAGCAACTTAAACTTTGAAAGAGCTTACACCTTTCAAGTAACCAATCTTGCTTGGAATTTCTTATAATTCATTCTACAAACAGCTGTAGCACGTTTTTCCCATTAAACAAGGATAGGATACCAGTTTGACTTCAGCTGGATTCCCTTTGTTCCAAACAGTTTGTTTTAATGAATCACTGACCACATTCAAGAAAGCAGCACCTGAACACGAGGTTCTAAGACCAACATCCTGCCCTGGATGCAGGGTATCAATGGGAGAGGATTATTACCATCACCCTCACCTACAACAGCCTGAAGAGCAAGTCCTGGTTTATTTTTACTCCAACAAGCGGACACACACCCTTGAAGAACATGCAAGAGTTTAAACACACACGGAACCTAAGCAAGCGTAAAAATAATATTTTTGAGGGGATGTTTCTGTAAGCCTCCAAACACCGCGGCTAGTTCAAGTGATCCCCAAGGCTTTCCAAGACCCTTCAGAAGCGCGGCTATTTGTCAGCAGCAATCCCCTGAAATCCCTCGCACAAGTGTGCTTACACAAGACACTCAGGAATGCACGGACCTACACCACGAACTAGAAAGTGCCAGGAGCTCTCCGAGCTTAGTATTGCACGCTAACTCGCCCAAAAGGCTAAGGTTTAATAATTACGTTTGCAGAAACGTCGCTTCGTCTTCGTAATAGGTCCTATTCTATTACTTCTGTTCATCCCGCTGTATCGGATACAAATCGCGCTTCTAAAAAAAGAGAGGATCTTTGGGTGTGCGTCTGAAAAAAAGAGAGTGGCTACACACGCACGCGAAAAGGAAAGTTGCAGCAGACAAAACAGCAAGAGCAGAAAAAATAACATCCTCCCTGCCCGCTCAATTTAGCGCTGGTTGAGTGCTGGGAGTGAGGTTTACGCTTCTTTTCAGAGGGGAAAACCCAGCCTCGTCTCTCACCAGGGCACGGAGCGTCCTACCGCAGAGCAAGGCGCACTTCATAAACCTAGAGCTGGCCATCAAACCAATGGGTTTGAGGTTACACCCAAGATACAGTGACAGGAGAAAACCCCAGAAATTCATAGAATCACCTAGGTTGGAAGAGACCTTTAAGGTCATCAAGTCCAGCCGTTAACTGGGCACTGCCAAGTCCACCACTCAGTCATGTCCCTCAGCACCATGTCTACCCGGCTTTTAAATACCTCCAGGGATGGCGACTCCACCACTGCCCTGGGCAGCCTCTTCCAATGCTTGACGACCCTTTGGGTGAAGAAATTTTTCCTAATATCCAATCTAAAAATTACCACACTGCTCTTCCTCCCGCTCCCACCCTAACAGTATTTAAACTCTATTAGTCATCAATCAGCAGCATTTTATGATTAGGTCAGATTTAAAATAATTTTAAAATTATAATAATGAAAAGGTGTCTCTCAGCTGAGGTAGCATCCGGGATAAATGGAGCCCAAGTACGCGTACCTATTTTCATTGCAAAAAGCAAATGCCAGAATCACAGCACAAAGACTGTCCTGTACTTCACTGCCGTCCATCTAAAGAGGCCCCAGTGCCGCGGCCAGGGATGCACTTTAGAACAAGCAAACACATTTTCATTTCTTATTTCCTATTCTAATAGAATCTTTGTATAAATAGAGTTTTAAACCTCTTAAAACCACGTGGGACAATTGACCAGTACTGCTTTTGGAGAGTCACATAATCCCAAAGGTTTGACCACGCAACAAAGTGAAGGTGCAGCTACGGCAAACCCTCCCAGCTGTGTGCCGGCTTCCCAGTTAGCGGTCCCATTATTGTTACCATAATAACCTGCTCCTGCTATTGTCACCCCAGCACCACTAACGCAGTCTGGGTACGTGCTACTGTCACGCCTTTATTTTAAGAACCTAAGAAGTTTGATCCGTGTCTAAAACACCCCTCCGGTTCATTTTAGAATGTCCAACAAAGAAAAGATAAAGAATTATTTTATTCATTTATTAAAATCCTTTGACCTCTTGGGTCATACACTTTTTGCATGTTCCCAATTCAAAACTACATAAAGAACAAGAGCTAAAGACTAAACGCGTTATAAGAGCTATTCAAATATTCACAGACGGTACAAGACAGCTAAAGTTTTGAGTCACCGGTGTTGCCCAACTGCTCACCCTCTCCTTGCTGCAGCCGCTCCGAGCATCCCCGCGCTCCCACCCCAACGGTGGGAGCTCTGGGAGCAGGAGGGCCGATTCCCCACTCCCACCTTAAGCGGAGAGAGAACCAAAATATCGGGTTGCCTTCCCCAGAGCGAGGGAGGGAGCCCGGTGCGGCTGCCAGGGGCTCGCCCCATCGGGGAACCCCCTGTGCCGCAGGAAACCCCAAAGAGGTGACGCAGGGCAGGCTTCATTCCCACGCCACCGAGCAGAGAGTTGAGCTGAAATGTATTAATCCGGGCCCTGTAAGCTTGTTAAATAATGAACTTTACCCCTAGGCCGGATAAAAAAGGGGGAGGCAGCATTGCACAAGGTTATCGGTGCCCACTTGCCGCAGAACATGCCCTTGCAAGAGCTGTGTATGAAGAACTACCTACTGTTTATACCTGTAAGGCTTCCAGATCTCCAGGGCGAGATCCGTGCGTAGCGCTCACCCGCACCAAGCCACAATACCCGCGTTTTCTGCCCAGCTTCTCCTCCTGTGTTAGAAGGCCCTCAACTTCACCCACGCTTTTTAAAAGCTCAAGTTCTTAAAATAGGCGTAAAGAAAAATAAAAATATTGCGTAAAGAGTTGACCCAAAAGGCCGGATGACCTGCTCTTTGGCATCAGCTTAACATGCAGCCGTACGGCATAGGGATAGCAAGTAAAAACAGAGGAAGCATAACATCTGTGAACACAAGCTCAAGCGATCGAGTGAAGTTAGGAAAGTTCAAGCAGATGACTTTTTACTGACAATATAATCATATTTTCCTTGAAACAATTACTTACAGTTTACTTATTTAATCCTTTCATAATTACTTCAGACATTCGTCTCAACATTCTCTCATCCCAGGAACAAATACACAGAGTACTCGCTCACCCAATCAGTTCCAGCAAAAGCAACAAACTCACAACTAAAGACTTCCAACATGACTAAGTCCTCTTGGATGCCTGGATCCAGAGTCATTCTCTCTCTCTCCCACTACTACTCACCAGTAGGCAGGCACGAGAACGTTTTTCTGTTAACGTAATCGCTTAACACATGCTGTCCCACTCACTTCCCGGTCCCTTGACCTTTCTTCCTTTGGTTTGCTGACAGTTCCCCTTTTTCCAGGGAGCACTTGCACTTCCACACAGCGCGGCGGCCGCTCCCAAACACTCGGAGGTTCCTTTGAGAAACAGAGTGACCGTCCCAAACACGTGCACGGGGACGTACGGCGTCGCTCCGGACAATATCCTCACTATCAGCTGTTCTGCCTCAGCAGTTTGAGCGTACAAAGTGCGCACCGTGCTCCGGTTCGGATTCTTTCTACCTTTTCAGCATTCCGAGGCTCCAACACCAGTTTCCCCCAGTAAATAACTGACTTATAGTCACGGGCTGGCAAAAGTGGAGGCATTGTTACCCTTCACTAAGTTTTGCATTTTTTTTGTAAATAGTCTAAGCGATAAGAGTGACCAGCTGAACTGATTTTGCTTTCCTATTTTTAAACGCTTACGTTTGAAAAACATTTGATAAACATTTAAACAATGTGTTCACTGATAGCGTACCAGCATTCAGGACGTCGCGACGGAAGCATTCCTCTGTAATTCAAATATTTTAAAAGAGACTACAGTATAGGCAGTATCTGAAGAGAGACTACAGTATACCCAGTAACCTTTTCCATGCAGAATATTATTTGAAAAGCACAAATTCTGTGAACAACAGATGGTCTACAAGAGCTTGAGTAGCCGAGATAAGTACAGGTAGCGTACACTATCAAAACTCGCCTTCTAATGTAGTTACAGTAAAATCTCCCAAACTTCTATTCAGTAAAACGAACGGCACAGGAAAAAGAACAACCATCAGAATATCAGCTTAACTTTTAATCCAGACACGTCCCTCCCCGCCCCTTACTGAAATGAATACTCAATGAGCTGGGTCACGATCGCTTTCAGTAAGCATGTCAGAAATCTTCAAAACAAGGAGAGGAGGGTAAGAGCTGTTACAAGCTCAGCCATCAAAGTTCTTCCCCGTAACGCCACATGCTTATCCAGCCCATACCAAGCATCCTTTTTGTGCATCAGCATAGCGGGAACTGCAAAGCCACGAGTACCAAAGGTACTGGAATTCTACGTTACGAAACTTCCTACGCGAGCGAAAATTAACACGGAATTACAAGTATTTGTGTCCGGATTCTGAGAATTTAAGCCCAACCTTCACCCTGCGCCTGGGCAGAAGGAAAGCCTTCAGCCTCCGCTGTCACCGTGCAGCTCCCGCCAACCGCAGCGCCAAGGGACTTTTCAACATACGGCAAGTCTCGGGCTTGGCTGTCACCTTGTGTGTCCCCGCTCCATCCCTGCACACGGCCGCTCCCCGGAGCCTCCCCCCGCTGCAGCACCCCAGAGCAGGCCGATCCCGGCACACCCCCACCCCTGCATCCCAGCTCCAGCGCCAGCATCGGCCACAACCGGCGGGTCGCTGCCCTCTCCCAGCTCTGCTCCAACCGGTGGGGCCGGGAGCAGGGACAGGGACTGGGATGGGGAGCAGGAGCAGGAGTGGGGACTGGGATGGGGAGCGGGATAGGGAGTAGGAGCAGGAGCAGGGACCGGGATGGGGAACGGGAGCAGGGCGCAGGAGCGGGATGAGAAGCAGGATGGGGCGCAGGAACAGGATGGGGAGCAGGAGCGGAGACCGGGATGGCAAGCGNCAGGAGTGGGGACTGGGATGGGGAGCGGGATAGGGAGCAGGAGCGGGAGCAGGGACCGGGATGGGGAGCGGGAGCGGGGCGCAGGAGAGGGATGAGAAACGGGATGAGAAGCGGGATGGGGCGCAGGAACAGGATGGGGAGCAGGAGCAGGAGCGGAGACTGGGATGGCAAGCGGGA
>VYXH01003623.1:62599-133379 GCA_013397275.1 Burhinus bistriatus
GGGGAAGTGATATTCCCTGCACTATGGTTTTTGCTTGATGCGAAGAGCATCGCTCACCGGCGTTTAAATGCTTAGAAAGCTTTTCGAGTCGTTCTGCGGGAGTTTTGTGCGTCTTTTGGCAATAAGATTGCATGGACCGAGCCGTGGGGGCAGCCCCTTGGCTGGCTGCTGGCAGGCTGCTCGTGTTACACCGCTCTTACTCTTCGGGAATCCCATCCAGGGAAGGACATTCTGAGGATAAATCATTCTGGATAAAGGTGCCTCTAAGCAGGCCTTTAGGTACCTCCGGTTCCTTTTGCTTTATTTCTTATCAGGATGGTATTTCAGCTTGCTGCTACCCAAATAAATTATTTGGATCCTAGGAAGTAATCACTTCCTTTGCAATCAGAATGAAACCCACAGTTTAAATAGAGCTCCATTTTAGAAGGTTTTATAGTTACTAGAAAGTTATTAAAGCAGTAACAATTTTTGAACGTCTTCACAACACAGTAAGCAATGAAGCAAAGGCAGCGGCAGAGGTTAAGCAGAAGAGCTATGAAGCTATAAAATAGTGTACATAAATTAAGAAGCCTATTGTTCTTCAGTGGACTCTTACAGCGCTGCAGATCAAAGCACAGGATTAAAGCCTAAAGAGAGCATAATCCAAGATGCAAAACCCATCTAAATAGAAATACAGCATTACTGGTTTGAGTTTAAACATGTTACAATCTCTCAGAAACTTCACAGACCGGTGTAGAAAACAAGTGCTTTTGCAGCACGTTAATAAAACCCGCCTGACAAATCATGCACAGATAATATTATTTCAATAACTGAGCGCCACGCAAGGAGCGCCTCCCCCTAACTAAATCACAAAACGGGATGGAACACCCCGCTCCCGCTGTGCCGTCATAATATCAGCTGGCTTCATTATTTGTTTCCCCAGTTCCCCAGCACTCTCATTCTGTCCCTTCCCCCCTCCTCCCCGATTCATAGAACATCCATCACGGGATCAAAGGCTTTTATGGAAGAGAGCATTTCCACCAACTGCTCTGTAGAGCAAATTTGAAGTGTCATAACTGAAAGCTAGCAATCATAGTCACAGTGCCTCGTCACAGCCTAATCGTAGGGTTTTTAAAATAGAGTGGTTGAAATCTATGATACGTTCTATCTCCTGTTTACAAACAAATAAATATTCCATTGGGTCTGGGTGACTTTAAGATTTTCCTCAACTCAGGCTGTATTTCTTTCCATCCCATAAAAGATGCTAATTTAAAGGTTTACTGATTTAAAAATCTTTTCTCCTTTCCCTACCACCTAATGATTAATATTCCTCCTCTTGCCTTCAAATTCAGCAGAAATCAGCCTACAAGACAATTAATTTTAAGTTGTAAGTGGCGCTGGCAGTGAACTGACCTTATAAACACAAAAGACTAAAGAGACAGCCCCAAAGTCTGGAGATACAGGTCTAGGTCTTGCCCTGTTATCTTTCAATGGCAACAATAGCTACTATTGACAAACAAAGGCAAATTCTGACGTCAGCTGTAAGAGTCCTTCAAATGAATTCCCTTGATGTTGTGTTAAAATCACGTTGTAAAACAATCCAGGCCCCACTGTGGTGTTCAAGTTGGTGTAACGTACATCTCTCAAGCACACTCCTCTCCTGCGTCTAGACAAACCTGCGATGTTCATCCCCAATACATCCTGCTTCTGGAACGCGGATGCCTTTCAGTACCCATTTCCTATCTCCTTCACCAGCAGCACGAAAAGTCAGAGGAACCACCATGAGAAACGTGAGCCGAGACTGGGGAATAGAAAAGCGTCAATAGCAGCAACAAAATTCACCAGCACGCTACTGTAATTTGGTCTGTTTGCCTATGGTAGAGTTAAATGTTAATGTTAAATGTTTTCTTTTCACAGAATGTCATTTCCATTCTCCTTATATTTAAATCTTTGTATTTTATTCAAACCCATCTCCTTTGCATTCTCCTGTTAAACAGACGTACAGAGGCATCCCCAAGAGTTAAAATGACAGGTAGCATGGTTTGCTTTTGTTTCAACACACATAGTCTTACTAGCGAGTTTCAACGGAATTTATGTTTAATGCATATCTCAAAGATAGAAAACCATTGTTCCCCAAGCGCAGCAACTCAAAAGACTGTGGAAGCGCCATTCTGGAGTCATTCCATAAGATGACGGCACTGTAGTAAACTTCAGTCCTTAGTTCCTCTACAGATGGGACTCCCCCATATTTCCTCTAACGCTTAAAAGCCCAGGGAAGAAAAATTGGGTATTGATCAGTGTCTTAAATATCGAAATCCTATGTAAATACTGTAATTGAGCCTGATATGTATGGGGAAAGAGAGAGAGAGGGAGAAAAAGAGAGAGGGAGAAAGAGAGAGGGAGAAAGAGAGAGGGAGAAAGAGAGAGGGAGAAAGAGGAGGGAGAAAGAGAGAGGGAGAAAGAGAGAGGGAGAAAGAGAGAGGGAGAAAGAGAGAGGGAGAAAGAGGAGGGAGAAAGAGGAGGGAGAAAGAGGACGGAGAAAGAGGACGGAGAAAGAGGCATTTCAGGATCAGTGCCCAGCTACTAGAACAGCTGCTCACTAATTCGTTTTCTGCCATTTGAATCTTACAATCCCAAGTTTTATTACACATTTCTTATCATATTGCTTATCCGCTTTGAGTAACCGGTTCTATGGAAGAGAACACTTAGCTACTGAAAATAGAGGGTGCAGTGGATTTCAGGCTGTAGTCCACTTCTCAAAGCCTCTTCTATATGTAAAACAGACATGATTTAAAGGAAACGTTTAGGAGTGCGGCAGTTTCACTGCTTGTGTGCACGAAAGCCTTCCTCATTCCTCACAAGCAGATTTACAAACATCTTTCTTTTTGTACAGGCCCTCATTTAGTATTTTCTTATATGATCCTAGAAAAGGTCTAAGCATGGTGGCTTGAAGATCATCAAAAGCAACTGAAATCTTTTCCTTGACTTTGATCAGGCACCCTCACTGTAAAACTGAACCCGTGGGAAACTGCTCTACACCAAACCTCCAGCTAGGGATCATGAAACGCAGCTTTATCCATTCATTTTCTCTAAAAACATTGCCAGGATGAGTAACTTCAATTCAATGAGAACGACCTCACCGCTGCAAAATCATTTTCTGCAACGCTTGACCTAGCAACCTGCACTTTTTTATTACCTAGAAATTTCTCTTTCATTTGGTATAAAAGTTGGTCCCTCTTGAAAATTAATTAACAAGACAAGAATCCTTAGTCTTCAGCCCTTTGGCACAAGGATTACAGGATTATTGGGATTTCTTTGTTCTCAGGGATTCTCTTTCTAAACTGTTACAATCAAGACTATTGGCATCTAACATTAGAATTTCTCTATGCTACAGGGTGGACAACGGCAATAGCGTAAACCCCTTGCAACCCTCGCTGTAATAAGGGGTTCGTACGGTGCAAGAATGGACAGCACGAGGCAGCATCTCAAGAAAAGTGTTTGAATTCCCCCAAGCGAATTACAGATCCCTCAAGCTGCCCTAAATTTAGAAGGGAGAAAGCCCTAGCACACCTTTTGTTCAGCCGTCTTCCATTAGGATCTTTCTCTTCACCATAGTTTTTCTTCCCTCTTGCGATGCAAGGTCTGACACAAGAACAGGTACGCGGCGAATATTGGTTTAACGTCCTGTAAACTAATTAATCTTGCCATGCAGTGATGATCTTCATTGTTATAACCCCTGACTATAAACAATAAAATGACTGATTGTAAATTTATGCTGCCTCTTAACTGCAGGCTGTGCACAATCTAAACTGTGTATAACTGAAGCCATGTCTCTATATAAACAAATTTAGATTCAACAAAACATATTAGGACTTAACAGCATACGACCACTACACGTACAAACTCTTATCATGTTACGTACCTTCCTGCAGTAGTCTTCCAAGTCACAATCTACGAGATAAAGAATCTTTTTCCCCCCAGTTATACTTATAAAATTTTGGACTGTATCAGAACAAAACAGTCCTAAATCAACTCAAGAGACATTTCTGTATAATTGCTGAAACGATGGCAGAAATAATTTTTTCTATAAAGAAATGCAGTTTCCACTCACTTTATTCTTACATACCTCTTCTCCACTCATATATATCCTGCTGCATTTCCCCCCCCCCCACTTCCTTTTTCTTCAGTGCTTCAAACCTTCTGTTCAATATTTTGGCTGTTCTGGAAATTAAGAATATGCTAAACCCTTCCAATGCAAATTGCTGAAGCAAAAAAATTATGAAACAGTATTGAGACAAATTCCTTCCCAATCCCAGAAGACTGCAATGTATTATTACTGATTATGATCCTCATTTTTCCTTATTATTTAATAGGTTTTCCTTACCAAAGTAAATTCTTCTCCTGCTCTTTTTCTAATAACCTTTTACACGTTTGAACACTTACCATTCCCTTACTTTAGTCATCTTGTTTTAAGCTAAATAAGATCAGTTTCTCTGACATTTCTGTATAGATTTTTATTTTCCAAAGTTCTGCTTATCCATATAACCGTCATTTGAATAATCTTTAGTTGATCCAGGGGTTCTCTAAAGACAATGCCCAGCACTGAAAAGGGTACTCCAAAACGGACCTGTGTTGAGCAGGACGAAAAACCCCAACCCATTCCCAAGGAGCTACATTCCTATATGGCATTTGCCTAGTAGATTTGCATTCAGCTTGCAATTCCCTGTAACTCTTGGATATTTTGTGAGAATTTTCTATCCAGCCAGATGTTCTCTTTCCTGACTTTTCCAACATAAGTGGAGTGCTCGCATTTCCTGACAGAATGGTGTTCGCTCTCTCCTATTGTTTTCCAGTCATTTCTTGACTGTATCAAAATTATTTCCAATTTTAAGCCTGCCTGTCCTGTCCTCGCGAGCTAGATCTCATCTGTAAGTGGAACAAAGGAAAGGCGTATTCCACCCGTGCTGCCCGTGATTCCTTGTGGTCAGCAAAAACATTGTCAGTGACCTACCGCGAGGTCTGGCTGAAGGTCGACACTCCCCTCCCGAGGTTCGGGACGGCAGGGTATGCTTCAGCCCCACTGACCCGTTCAGAAACCAAAAATGCCAAAATGGGGGGGACATTCAGATCTGAGATTCTCGCTTAGGCTCCTCTTCATTTTTCACATAGTTGAAAATAGTTGGAGATTAGTTTAAAAATGATGGAAGAGAGGTTTGTGGTTCAGGTTGGGTTTTGGTTTGGGTTTGTTGCTTTTTGTGGGTTTTTTTCCTTGATACACAAGGTAGTAAACTTCTGGAATTTGTTGTTATGAGAAGCTGGAGGCAGACAACTGTGAGGTTTAAAAATGGATCAGACCAATTAATGGAGATCAGGACAATAAATTGATACCAAAAAAAAATGGGGGGCGGCGGGGAGGGGTGGGAGTAGAGGAGTACAACATTGCAGACTTAATTCAATGAGTGCAGATGCTGGAGGAAATGGACTGCTGAAGCAGACAGACTTGTGTGCTCTCCCTAAATAGCATGTTCAGTTGCAACTGTTGGAGACACAAAATGAGATAGAAAGTCTAGACAGATGGTTTGTCTGAGCCAATAGGACCTTTCTTACATTTTGAGGGAAACCAAATCAATTTCTCATTGATTCGGGTCCAAACCACAAAGTAAATTTGTTCTTGTCTTTTAGTCTCATGTTCAGACCACGTATACTTAGTCATAACAAAAATACTTATTTTTACACATCATTATTGCACCAGAAGTCAGTCCAACAGATAGGGTTGGAAGGAAATGCACAGCAAATCCAATCTGTAAAATATTCTTTATGATCTACAATGAAATGAATAGAGTGCTATTGCCATCACCATTGAAAGGAGATTGAATCATTCCGTCTTAAAAAGAAAAAACCTAAACCAAACCCCATGTATCTGCTTTTTGGATACATATCACAGAAAAACAGTAAAGAAGCAGTTTTTTTAAATTTTATTTATGTATTTATTTTTTAAAACAAATGATAAGACACAGCGAAACAAGAGACCTACATACCAGTTTTCGGTCAGGAAGTTACCCTTACTAATAGTTTGAATTGGCACCATGCTTGACTTGGTTACTAAGAAGGTTTTGTTCTCTGCTAAACAATTGCTTAATAAAAACCATAACATGTTCCCTTCAAAAAGTTGTATGTTTTGTGCTGAATCAAGAGTGTTATTGTTGCTATCAGACCTAAGGATACATCCTGGGCACAAAACCAGAAGGATGGGGGAGCCACCATCTGTAAGAATTCAAAATTCAATCCCTAAGCTTTTAATTTTCCAAAAGCTACTAAAAAAAAAAAAAAAAAAAAAAAAAAAAAAAAAAAAAGAAATGGAANAAAAAAGAAAGAAAGAAAAAGGCAGTGACAAAGATTAAGGAACAAAGGTGCATTGATATGCAGATTGCATCAGAGGCCACAAGCAATTTCTTCCTTCACCATCGGGCCAGGAAATTTCATTTTCCGAAGCACTCGACACTGGTTCCCTGTGATATAGTGAAAGCCGCGCTAATTTCCCCTCCTTATCATTAATGCATTTGCGTAATAAGAGACCTTCTTAGACCAGCCCTCGACTGTTTCTTCCTTCCAGCACAACCGGTTAACCTCTCTCCTTTGGCCAGTCTCTTGACTTTCAACCCTTCCGGCCAGGCTCGGCAGCCGATGTGCCCAACATGGGACCAGAGCGTCGCTGGGCAAAGCAGCCTTCGTACAGCACATCATCGTCCTTCTGGTCACTTATCTCCTTGTAACTTGAATTTAAGCAGCTACTACTGATGCAAAAAAGCAGCTAGCATGCCGGGCCTCATCTATTTTTAAAAATTCCTATCCCATCACAAACCTACAGCTATACTCCGCAGGGACACTTCGACTAATCTGTCCCAGCGTAAAACTCTGAAGTGCAAAGGGTAGAGCAACAGACCGTTTTCAGTAGCAGGTTCCAGCTGTGGAACTCAACCTAATCTTCTCTATTGATAATGAATATAAGCCTGAGTGTATTCAAAACTAAAACCAACCCCAGCTTCTTAGTAAGACTCCCTACAGCAATGGCATCTTCCCAGGGTAACCGGCTGATCCGGACAGAGAAGGAGGAGGCAGAGAGACAAGCATATAAAATAAAAAAAAAGCTAAAATTTGCAGATTTTTTATTAAAAAAAAAAAAGGACAGGTTCTAAAATGTGGATTGTTACATTAAAATAATTTTCAGAGTTGCATAGAAGTCACCTTTGCTTACCTTTTCTGCTTTAAAATTTTGAGTGGTCAAAAAGCCAGCTTTGCCATCACCTTTTTTTGGAACCAGATTTTGGGTTTCCTCCCTAGTAATCCCAGCAGGTTAGTCATAATTGTGTTCTAGTCCTTTTCACACAATCACAGAATGGCAGGGGTTGGAAGGGACCTCCAAAGATCATCTAGTCCAACCCCCCTGCCAGAGCAGGGTCACCTACAGCAGGTTGCACAGGATGGCATCCAGGCAGGTTTTGAATGTCTCCAGAGAAGGAGACTCCGCCACCTCTCTGGGCAGCCTGGTCCAGTGCTCTGCCACCCTCAAGGGAAGAAGTTCCTCCTCATGTTCAGATGGAATTTCCTGTGTTCCAGTTTGTGCCCGTTGCCCCTTGTCCTGTCGCTGGGCACCACTGAAGAGAGTCTGGCCCCATCCTCTTGACACCCGCCTTTTAGATACTGATAAGCATTGATGAGATCCCTCTCAGTCTTCTCTTCTCCAGGCTAAAAAGACCCAGGTCTCTCAGCCTTTCCTCATCAGAGAGATGCTCCAGTCCCCTGGTCATCTTCATAGCCCTCCACTGGACTCTCTCCAGCAGTTCCCTCTCCTTCTTGAATTGGGGAGCCCAGAACTGGACACAGTACTCCAGCTGTGGCCTCACCAGGGCAGAGCAGAGGGGGGAGGATGACCTCCCTCGACCTGCTGGCCACGCTGTTTTTACTGCGCTCCAGGATACCATGGGCCTTCTTGGCCACAAGGGCACGCTGCTGGCTCATGGGCAACTTCTTGTCCACCAGGACTCCCAGGTCCTTTACACAACTGTAAGACCACTCACAGCCATCTCACCTAAAGAGGATAGAGGAAAGTCCTGGTCATACTTCCATCTTATTGTCCTGTTCCCTTCAGATGGGACCAGCCAGAAGTAGCTCCTGGACCAGGGAAGGGCTGCGGGATGAGGGAACGCGCTGGTGCTGGGTTCTGAGCTGCCCCAGCTGCCGAGGGACAGAGGAGGCTGGACCTTTGGAGAACCTGGTGAAGCTCAGTGAACCCAAACTACATGGTGCTGCTGCCGCGTGCTACAAAGGCAGCCAGAGAGAGACGAGACGAGCTATACGAGAGTTTTTAACACATTTTTATGCTTATGAGGGATTGCAGGTAGCAGGCGGCTGCACCACACACATTTTGCTGTGGGGTTACTCCTAGTACGTCTCTAATCTCTTATAATGAAAAACGGTGTTTACTGATGGATCTTTGGAGTTGTTCTAGCCCGTAAAATTGCATAAAAATTGAAATAGTCCAAAGGGATGTTTGTTTCCACACAGTTCTGAAATGAGTGTTATATTCACCCCATCAGCTAACGTTTATAGTCCATCGTTTTGCACTGAAATCGTCAAGGCAGCCAGAGGGAATGACGAACAATTATTAATCACAATTTTATCCTTTTACATTTTAATAGGCTGCTTTCAAATCACATCTGATTTTTATAAGTGAATTTTCCTTTTCTTGCTCTTAGCCAAGTATGTCAACGTTCTGTCCAAAAAGGATAAGGCTCTTTTTCACTCAAATGGGAAAGAGATGTATTCAGGTAGTGCTATTACTAGCAAGGCTGTTAATATTCATAGGGGGGCTTGACAAGTCATTTGAGTTTTAAAACTGCGGAGGAAAAGTGTATTCCCTTTTTCCCCAGAACTTCAAAGTCTAGACGTTACAGTACAGTAGTTTCAAGGGGGTTTCTGCATATTTGTTGGGTGACCTATTGTTTAGTTAAACTGTGTAGCAGATGCCTCGTTAAATAATAATGCTGAGTGCCAACAGGAGTCAAACAACTTTCTGAGTTCAATCTACTCTCAGTCAAGGTCAAAAAGATCTGGGGACTCAACTCGGTGAGTTTTCCAAAGCTTACCCTAAACATACAATATCAAAGTTCATAATTAAGAAGGCTCATTTTGTCAGTCAGCTTCATGTTTGCACAGCAGTGGGAGTAATTATAACACTACTCATTCTTTCAGGTTGGCTTGAACACTTGACCTTATAAGCAAACTCCTGTTTCCCCCCCTCCTAAGAGGCAAAGCCAAAGCATTTGATTTTAACAAAACAGAGCTGTCGGTTTGACATTTCAACGCACAATTAACTGTTTTCTTTCATTAAAAAGATAGCTTATCTTAAAAAATAGAAATTTACAGGCTATTTCTACTAATTTTTACCATGCAAAGATTAAAAAAAAAAAAAATGTTTCTAAAAAGTTTCTGCTTGCTTGACCTTTTCTTCAGTTCATCAGTTGAACTGTATTTGTTCCAGCCTCTACAATACACAGAAATCCCCAAATTCATGGAACTGCCAGGATGCCTCAAGGGCACCGTTGCCTTGATATTCCTCTTACATCATGCCAGCATTCACTGACTCACACGGGGCCGAAGAATGTGAAATCCAAAAGGAGAATTACAATTGTTTGCGAGAGTAGTCATGTGTGGGCAGATATTCAGCAAAACTAACCGCACCCGGAAAGAGTAAAACAAATGGAAGAGGATCTCACCTCCCTTTTGTCGTCCCCGAATTCAGGTTCTAGTCTAAAGCCAAACGTCTGGTTGCCCATTACAGTCAATGAAGAGCAATAGGCCCCTTCCAGAGGACAACTCATTCTCCGTTTCTTCGGCACTTACTTGAGGACATGCACCAAAATATGTGTTCTCTCTGTTGGTAATAGGGGGAGACTATATGCTAACTTTGGGATCCCTAAAGTTACAGAAGAGAAGTCTCCTGCTGAGAATCTACACTGGAAAAATCCATCCCTGGGGAGCCCCAACGCCATAATGGGATGTCCAAGAAATATAGGAGGAAAGGGGGATACAGTCTTGCTGTTATGAAATCTGCCATAAAGAGTGTTAGGTGCTCTACAAAGTGAGAAAGTAGGCTACTCATTAAATGAAGGCAATCGCATTTTAGACACAAGCAGGGTTGGAAAAGCTTAAAAAATTGAGGTGGAGCAAGAAACAGGTAAATAATAGATTACACTTCAGAAAAGAAAGAAACCCTACTTTTCATTTGATCAGTATGAAATCTTTTTAAAGAAACACTAACTAGAGTAATCACTTTATTACTACTAGAGTAATAATTTGACCTTAAAAAGTCTAATTTTCAAATTCTGAGTGTACTTTCTCAGGGAAGGTGGATACAGACTTAGCAGTTCCTCACAAGGAAGTTCATGCTGTACACTTCTACGAGTGGTAATATACCTAGAAGAGTCCTCGGAACCTCATGATGGGGCCTTGTGAGGTTGTTTTGGAGGGGGGGGGTGGTGGTGTTTGAGGGCGGTTGGGTTTTTTTCCCCTCCAAAGACTACACATCAAAAGGTTCTCATTTTACACCCCTACCCCCAAAAAGCCAGACAATACCTCCCCCTACTTTTTTGCCACCAATCTTGTAAACTCTGAAAACTCAAAAAAAATTTGGTTCTTTCTACTTAAAACCCCTCTTTTATAAAAGACTACCTTGTGAGAGAAACTTGCTCACAATTTTGGTGATGTGATGTGTTATACATAGGTCCAGCTGACTCTCTCATGACTCTTTTAGTTTTTCAGGAATAATGCATTCAAAAAATTCTGATTAGCAAAGCGAGCAGATACTGCTTAATAAATAAAGGTTACAGTTTTATCAAGGAAGAAGAAACCATTTTTATAGGTTCATTTTTTTCCATGGGAGAGCGCCATTTTTCTTTCCTTTTTCTTGCACCACAACTACAAGCCGTTACAACATGCATTACTGATAATCATAACTTTATGAGGATTTTCATCTAATTCGGTAAACTGCCTTGCTGGACTCTGTATGATAACAAGGATCTTTGGTTGTGGCATTTTGGTTTGGGGTTTTTTTTTTGTTTGTTTGCTTGGTTGGGTTTTTTGAGTGAATCGGGAGAGATTTCTATAGAACTGCTACATTTTATAGAGTATGTCGATTCCTGGAATTGATATGTCTATCACATAATATACACTAAACATATCCTCAGCCTGCCAGGTAGAGAAGCGGGCAGAAAGAGTGTTTTGCAAGCGTGATTTTATTGTAGGTAAAAATGCATTTAACAAAACCTCACACAAAGCCTCTTCAATGATGTTATGATTTGAGAAACCCACAACAATTTATCGTTGTTTAGACAATTATTCTCTCACTCGATGACCCCTCCCCACCCAGGAAGGGGAATCGGGGAAAAACAAGGAAACCCAGGGCTTGAATTATAAACAGATTTCATAGAATAAGATTAGATAATTAACAGTAATAACACTAAAGAACCAATAGTGATCCCAACACCAATATAAAATATATGAGAATTATACTCAGCCCATTCTATCCGTAGGAAGCCGTGCACTCCCAGCAGGGGACAGCAAATGTGGGACACTGGGAGCGCTATGGCTTCAGCAGGAAGGGAAGGGATCAGGGCTCCGGACCAGGGCAAGGAGTTCTCAGGATCACCGCCATCAAGGGAGAGAGAGAACTCCTCAGCAAACTTCCTAATTTCTATTGAATGTGCTGTTCATGGTATGAAATAACCCTGTTGGTCAGTTTTGGTCAAGTGCCCGGGTCTCGCTCCTCCTTATCCCTGCACCTGGGGAGCTCCAAAACACTGAGACCTTGAACCCACCCACCATAGCTGGCTATAAAGTACATATTTTCACAAATTCAGTCACTAGAGTCTTCTAAAAGTGTGTTTTTTCCAAGCATTAGAATCCTGTGTCACTCAAACCAGGACAGACGATATCATGGATGAACAACATAGATAATATTAAATATTAAAATCCAAAATCACTTTATCTTTCTTCTTTCAGACAAGATTTAGAATACTGTTCCCCCAACAAAAAGGAGAAAAGAAAAAAAAAAAAAAACATTTGAGAAAAAAAAAAAAAAGACCAAGCACAACCACCCAACTGTGAGCTGCTAACCTATAGTTCTGCTTGAGGAGGTGAGAAACAATAAGCATCTTACCCACAATTATAAAGTCTTCTAAGTTGGAAATACAGGTCCTTGAGACAAAGTGCATTCCTGTACATCTCCCTCATCGCAAAGGGACTCCTCTGATTCAAAACCGCAGCTCTGATCATCACTGAGCCTGGTCCCATCATACGTGACTGATTGTATGTCCAGATCAGCTTTTTGAGGACTATTGTGGAACGGTGTTTTCAATAAGGGTCCCAGAATTTCACAAACTAGTGGAGAAGCACGTAGAGTTTCCTTACTCACATAGCACTATGGTAGTCCTTACGTTCTGCATGTATTATGAGATGGGTTTTCAGCAAACCAGATGTGAAAACTCTCCACAAGTTGACCCCTTCCTTCTATTGGAATCAAATTTATGGTTATAATTTAAACAGCGCTGCTTTCCCTTTGCATATCTCACAAGAATGAAATAAACGGAAACAAGACAACTGTGTTCCAGATATTCTTTCATTTATAGCTAAATATCAATTATTTTATGTAAACAGTCTGATTTTCAGAAGTATCAGGTTTGATGGGAGCTACTAATTTTACTGTCTCCAAATGCCACACTTGGGTTTCTCCATTTGAGACTCAGCTTAGAAAATTCTGCCCAATACCTCTATACGCACTCTCATTGCAAACAGTAAATGTTTACCTGTGGGTGAGGAGATTCTATACGTATCCACCCTAAATGTCTTGTGCAATAAATGCAGCCTGCTCAACTGAATTAACAGCCGAGTCGAAAGAGAGAGCCCGCTGAGCTGCAGCTTCCACACCAGAGAGCTCTTCTCCGGAGGCGCTGTACTTCTAAGCTCTATTTAGAACACTGATTGTCTCTTATGAAATTATGAACAGATAATAATCCCACTGATTTTTTTTCCTCCTGAATTTAGCTGGTCTGCCACACAATAAATTTCACAGCTGTGGTAGTATGATTTTTTTTTTTTTTTAAATTATACCATTTATGTGGCCTTCATCATTACATAATTAAGCAAAAAGTAGCAGATAGCCTTCTTTTTGCATTAACTACAGAGGCTTATGTTTGACTTTTATTAAAACAAGACATTGTTATTTACCTTTTTGTCACCTACTTGAGGTAGTAATTCTAGGAAGCTGCAAGGACCGCAATTACATTATGACATTCATTATGTATTCTCACTTCAAAGAAGAAAAAAATTGCGTGAAGTAACACATCCTATTAATCACAGAGGTTTGAATCCATCTAATCTTTCTCTATAATTTTGGCTGGAAAGCTATTATAATGTCAAATACTATTAGTGAAGCCTTAGCTACCCAATATACGCAGCACAAGTTCTTGCATGAGAATTGACTCAAGAGAGCTCTAAGACAATGAAAGGGCAGCAAGGCCCATGGCCTCTGCTCTCTGCTTCGGCAACACGAAGAAAAAGTGAATCCACCAGGAGCTGTCAGCTCCGCAACATCTCAGTTCAACGCGATTTCACCAAAGATCAAATGGAAAAGGCTAATCTTGTTTTCTAGACACTTAAATCCCATTTTCCCAGGCAGATTTACCCCCTGGTTTGTCCAAACGTGTCTTAAAGAGAATATCTTATTCTGAAGTGTCTTTTTTTTTTTTCTTTCCCCCTAATACAACAGGCACAATAGCACTGAATACATCAGTGTCACCCTTATTGTTTCCAAAGATTAGGCAGAAGGCCACAGGACATCTATGGAAAGCAGAAAGCATGTCACTAATGCTCTTACAGTACATTTACACTTTATGAAAATATTTACTTATACTCAGTACATCAGAAGTTTTCAGGTCGTTACCCTCCCTTACTTGTGATCATCCTGCGTTGGTAGAAAGCAACACAAACCTTTATTAGATCGCCTGGGGCCTCTGAGGTTTTTTTTTTTGCTTTTGTTTAAATAAAAGATTGCCAGGAGTGCAGTATTACTAATATTTGGTCAGTGTTTTGTACATGAAAGACGTCCTGCTGCTCAGTCACATGCATGCTCCCAGAAGAGTTAAAATAAAATGAATAAAACATGTAGCCATATGTTTTGGTAACTGACAGTTACCGAAATGTTGCTTAAGATGGGGCACCTACAGAAAAAATGTAGTTATAATTCAACAAATATGGGATTTAAATAGGTATTTTCCCCCTTTGACATCTGATATTTAACTCTGAAAGCATTGCTTTGTTCTACTCTAAAGATTTGCTTTCTCCATTTCCATGGCTTTTCCCATTTCCCTTCCGCAAGATTTTGTTTTCAATTCAAAGACCAAAGTGTTAAAATGAAGTAAGAATCTATGTTGTATTGCATTAGCAGAAAAGTTTACCAGGTTTTTATCTGTGATTCGGACTCAAGTCACAGTGTTATAAGAAGTTCCACTTCGGATATAATTTAGAGCCTTGTGTTCACCATTTGCTTAGGGAAAAAAAAAAAAAAAAAAAAAAATTAAAGCTGATATTCCAACACTAGTAGAATCCAAAGTTTACTAAAAATCAACAATAAAATTTTCCTCTATCCTCATTGAGAAAGCTTCGTCCCTAGAGTTTTGCTTTTTAGGCAGAACAGTACACGGTGAAGAAATGTATAGACATTTGGTTTTCAAACACCTTGGTCCTGGCAAAATCGATAGCAACATAGCTCCAGCATTTTGTGTTGCAAAACCAATCTCTGATTCGCCATCAAGTTCAGTCCTGCATTGAAAAGCAAAGGAAGTGCTCCTTTCCCAACTTGGCATACTCAGCAACGTATCTTTCTATTTCTTCATTCTATAGGAATGAAAATGTAATTTAAGGACAAGATGAGGCTTACACTAAGTTGATTCTGTCATTACAAAAATGCTTTCTTTCCCATTTAAAAATTACTACTTATTTGGAAGAGAAGAAAGCAAGCCAAGAATCTAGGCAGGTAATACTGTTTGAACAAATGGCTCGCACAAAAATACTCCTTTGTAAACTGTGGTAGCTTACAGGTGCGTACATTCAGAAAGGGAGGACAAGGCTTAACTGGTGGATTTCTCTCTGTTAAAACAGGACTCTTTTCTTTTCCCCCCTCTGATCACAACTGGTAGAGCAGGGAAACAAACTCATGTACAAGTATATGCCTCTGGAAATATTTCTACTTAGTTCTGAAAACAAAACCAAACCAAAAACACCAAAACCCCAAAAAGCCAAATTATGTTTCCAAATAAAACACTTAGCTTAATGTTTTGTTTTACCTTGGAACACTGAAGAAGAGGAATAGTAATAAAAAAATATTATAGAATAGGGGAAATTGGCTATAAACCCAGGATTTTTCTGTCCAGGTAGCTAGCATTTACTAGAATAAGATTTTTTAGGTTTTTTTCTTTTAAAAGAAGTCTAATAATTCCTCTTTGACCCTAACACGATCACAAATATGTAAAGGCAATTTAGCAGGCTTTGCAAAGCCATAAAACTCCATCAGAAGCAGGGAATTCCTACCAGCCTCTGTAAAAGCTCAAACACCACAGCTGGAGATGAGCAGCAGGAACCTGCAGCAAGCCACTGCAGAGCATGAACCAAAACCTCATATAACCAAGTTTCTTCTCCTTGCTATCACGTAAAATGTCATCTTCATCCGAAACATCAGTTCTTACCTAAGCGAGTCCCATCTTCCAGGCTTACGCAAAAACACCACTCATTTCTGTAAACAGGTAATTACTGTTACATGACAAAGCACGTAATAAGTACAAGTTGAGAAAGAAGAGTCTTATTTTGAGGGGTAACAGAGAGTGTACCACCTTCGCCCACAAACTTAAGGTCCAGGAGTTTGTCAGATTGTACATTTAGTTGTAAAATTGCATATTAAGTAATTTTAATTACATTGCTTTGACCAGGCAGAGAAGGCACGTGAAGTGTATACTTTAGTGTTGTCAAGAAAATGTAATCCCAGAATACCCAATGGCCTGCATCACTCCCAAAGAAAGAGAGAATTTTTTTGCAATAATAGCCCGTTTGAACCAGAAGCGACTGAGAAGCAAGAAACACCGAACCCATAAAGCCTTTTCCAGACAGCTGTATCCTCAAAGTAATGTTTCTTTTTCAGAGAGTTAAGACCTTTTTTCCCCAGAGGTAAACTCTGACATAATGCACAAAATGTGTTCTTACTCTCTGTTTTCCTGTTAGGTACCCTCAAATATTTCTGAAATATTGTACGTTGAGTGAAAATACGGAGGAAAGAGTCCGTCTGGCCTGCCATCTTGACCCTTACAGTGACCAACAGCAGGTGCCTGGGGGAGATGAAGGCAAGCACATTGCTACACTTCCCCAGAATATTCTCTAGACCTCAGCAAGATGCAGCTCAAAAGCTTCTTGAGCAAAAATGTTATCTTTTTTTATATAACAGTTCTTAAGTTATGTTTCTTCCAGGAATCTCAACCGTCACCCTTTGAGATCATGTAAATGTTCACTATCCATAACACCATGTGGCAGCTTAATATGATGTTGTACGAAGAACCGTCTTCCTTGGTTTGCTCTGAATACCACTGGTTTTATTTCATACTTCTCATTCTTATGGTGGAACTGAAATAAATCCCTATTACCTTCTCCTCTACACTTCTGATTTTGTAAACCTCCTTCCATATACCCCTTAGTTTTCTTTATTTTTTCCCCCGAAGGTTCCTACTTGGTATGCTTTTTCTTCATGCAGAAGATAGTTTTGTACATTTGATTATCTTTGTTATCCTTTTCTAAACCTTTTTTTATCCATAACTGAAATGAAGAAAAAAGGATTGCATACAGTTCTTGTATGTTTGTTGCAGATTTAAGTTACCACAGTGTTTTCCATTTAATTCCTCTATTACATTCCTAATAATCCTTAACATTGTTGTCTTTCTTTATTACTAATCATTAAGTCACGGAATATCCCTTATATGGTTACAAGAATTTGCTCCTGGAGAGAAATCTAAACAAACAAAACAAAATCGAAGACTAACAAACAACATACTTTCATATTGCAAGTCATACAGCTTTTTAGGCTAAGCCTATGGCTCGCTGTAAAGTTACAGATGCTAGAATTTAGAATTTAAAAGTAAAGATTAGGTGATGTGCTAAGAAAAGTGCCTAATTTGCTAATATCACAAAACCTGCCCTTGCTAAGAGGTAGTTGGAGTGTTTTCAGGGTGGCATTCTAATGCTCAATGACTTGTTCTTCCTAAAGTCTTATCTGACTCATCCAGATCATCCAGAAACTTCTTACGGGCACAAGCTTCTTGAGGAATAAAGACACACGGATACTTTAGACCTCCACTCTGTGGATAAGAAAAGACTCAAAACTGCCTGATAGCACCCGAGGGGGGCTATCGGTACTAGTGCTACTAGAATAAGATCGGATGCTGCTCTTCCCGTCCCTTTTTTTCCTGTTACCCTACTGGACTGAGAGCATTTTGCCATGTAATGGACAGTAACTTATATTAAACCCCTGTAAGAACCAAGTCAAGAAAACTATGCTTGCGGTGGCGCGTTCGCCTTCTGTACGGGCTGAGGGAGAGGCACTACTCAGCGTATCGACATCCGTCAAAGCCATTCAACCAACGGTCATTTCTGGAAAGCTACACTCATAGGCAGAGATGTGTATATGGGAGATAAAATATTCGGTTGGGTTTGTGGTTAAGATGTCGTTTGCTGCTGCCAGCTCTCGAAAGATTTATGGTTTTATGGTATAACAGAGAACACAAACTGAAAAGATCATCTTAAGTGCTCTTGACTTCGAATTTAGGGTTAAAGAGCAGAAAATCTTAACTGACCGCGTCAGATGTTGTCTTGTTGCAAGCCCAATGCTGCCCTTACTTCACGCATTGGGCTTCAGGAAGCTTAAATCAAATGAAAAACCAATGGAAGTTAAGAAATGAGAATGCTTAATCTAGCAGAAATAGAGTAAGACCAACAAACTAAAGCAAGTACTAATGAAAATAAGACATCTATTTTTAATTGGCAAGTGTGACACTCTCTGAAACAAACCATCGCTACGAGTCTTCTAGTCAGATCTGGATATTCTTTTTGAAGAGATATTCTAGGTTATGAAACTCAAAGTAACAAATCCTTACACACTGTGTTATGCTGACCTGATCAGATTTAAGTCTGGGAAACCAGATTTGTTATTTTTTTTTTTTAATTTTTATTTCTTCCCCCCTCCCACCCCCAGTAAAACTAGAAAAAACAAATATTTACTCATTAGTACTATGTGTATTTTTTATCAGATGACCTTGCTCTCATAGCTGACAAAATACGAAACACGTGGCAAGGATCTGAAAGGCACGTTACCCCTCCCTCAGAAGGCATAGGTGTGAACGGGTCATACCGACTAGTACTTTTTGACATCAAAATACTCGCAAGAGAGGCTCTAAAACAGAAAATGTTTGTTACTGTTTAAGCCCACAGCCCTCAAACTTGTAAGTAATATGGACTCAGAAATTTTGGTATGCTTTTGATTGCACCCATTGTACAAGGTCTGTGCAGTTCAGATAAGAGCTCTACCTACGTTAATTACCAAGCGGCCAGTTGTGGCTTCCTGTGCTTGCCGCTTTCCTACTTCTCCTTTTCAGCTGCCCAGCATGGAACATATACGCAAACACAGTTTAAATGACAGAAACGGATCTGTATGCACGGTTGAATTGACAAGCTAATTTGCCCGAACAGTAAAAAATAAGCAGGTAATAAGCCTTATTTCTGCAACTCTTTCTTTACTTCTCGATTAGTATTTCAAGTGCCTCTAGGCCCTACCTAACAAGAAGAGTTCTGAAGTAAATACTAAATCTGTACACTTTCTAGGAGTGGAATATAATAAAAAAGAACCATAGAATGGTTTGGGTTGGAAGGGACCTTGAAGATCATGTCGTTCCAAGCCCCCTGCCATGGGCAGGGACACCTCCCACTAGGCCAGGTTGCTCAAAGCCCCGTCCAACCTGGCCTCGAACACCTCCAGAACAGTCAAGAGCCATTACTTTTTTGGAATCAAAAGCAATACATTTAAAGACAGCAATACATTTAAACATATGTAAAACTAAAAATTATGCAAAATTGACCAGTATGTAAAACATCGTATGATGGCAAGAACGTCTATGATCATCACTGAAATTCATGAAGTCTTTTCCACTCATTTACTCTGTTATAACCATTGAAGAGTAATTGACAGCTGCTACAGTTTTCAGAATGAAAATGCTTGAGTAATGTGGTCTTCCAAAAACTCATTTCACCACCCTTGGTGGAGATTACTGTACATGGCGTTGCGTTCTGCCGGCACTCTGTAAGCTGTGGTGTTCCGGAGGAATGCAGGTGTCATGAAGACACGGTTACTGATGAGTCCTTCCTACTTAAACAGGTATTGCCAGAGGGTCAGGTGTGGGATTTTGTTGTTTATTTGACAAGAAAGTACAGGCTCAGAGGCAGCAGCATCTAAAATGTGGTGTTTTGCCTTTGTGTTGTGTAGCTCCTGAACCAAACTGGCAAAGGAGATGGGTTTGTGCCTTAAATCCAGCCCTCGGAGGACTGAAGGACTGATCCCTCCGTGTCAAGGAGCTAAGCAGCAAAATTTTGTGTGGCTTGCTGGAGAGGGTGTTCATGCCAGGAGATACTGGAAAGGAAGAGTGATTCCTTCCAGTTCATTTTCTCTGTACACTAAGATGACAGGTGTGGAGAGGAGGAGGGAGGAAAAGCTTTTTGCCACTCTGCACGCATCATGTTTTCCCTTCTTTTGGAAAGGAAAAAAAAAAAGTAAAAAAAGAGACCTTGCCAGCGTGCGAAGGGCAGGCTAGTATATACAAAAGAAGATGCATAGTTTGAAGTGTTTACAGCGCATGAGAAGGCAAACACTTCTTTGATAAACAGATTTGGATACTGATGATTTTTCTCTCCCACGTCTGAAAGAACTAAGGAAGAACCCGTGCACAGAAACCAGAGGTGTAGGCTGGTGGTGCATGCTCAAGGAGGGAGAGGGGTGGGTGTGCAGAGAAAAAGGAGGTATTCACTCTTGCTAAAAGTAAGAAAACATTATCAGCTTGTGTTCAGGATGTCATCTACCTAGAGATTTATCTCTGCTGGAGCAGGATATGAAATTATGGTACAGTTTTGTAAGGGATGAACTACAAGGCTACCAAAAAAAGACTTTTTAGCAATCCTAAATGAGTAAATCAACTGTCATGGTTGACTCTGCAGTAAAAATAATGTTTTTATTTAATAACTACCATAACAGCTGGATAGTGTATATGTTCTGTATGGAACAAAATAGAAGAGAGGACTACATGAGTGGATAAGACTCTGAAGCTACCTGCCAGTAATACATGTTGGAACAAACCATGCACCATCTAGCGGGACTTCATGGACTGAGACACTTCAAGTATCTTAAAGTGCTCATAGGAGGGATGTCCTAAAACCCACCTTGAAAATCCTCTCTTTCTGCAAACACAGAAAATAATTCATAGGAATCTGTTTCTCCTAACCAAGCATCTGACCATATTTTCCAAGTTCCAATGGAAACGGAAGTGTAAAGTGAAAGACACCATTGTACTGAGAACAGCTAGAAAGAAGTCATACTGTCAGTGCAAAGGTGGTAAATGCAATACAAATACACACTAAGAGCATAATGAGAAAAATACAATTGATTAAGCACGTACTCCCCCTCACTCTCTTCTTCTGTTCTGTTTTCTAATTGTAAGAGTCTGGGATAACAGAACTGAAAATAGGAAGAAATATTTTCAAAGCCCTATCATAAGATGATTTACTGTATATAAATCATTGGTAAATATATAAAACCAAAAGATGGTACAGCATTAAGGAGCAGACAGCTCGGAAAAGCAACAAAGCACAGTGCTGTTAGCTCATGAGTTAACGAACTTCAGTTTGCTGGATGTAGGCTCTAAAAGACAAAGAAAAGATGTTGTTGGGGTCTGTTGCATACTGCCTAAACCAAAGATTAGAATGATTTATTGTTTAAGCTTCTATGATATATAGGGTAAAGGAGTTATCAGGGCATTCAATGTAGGTTATATATGTTGGAATCCTGTATAGTAAATCATTAGAATTTCTACAAACTCTAGATAATTTTCTAATACAAACAGAATCATGTCCAACATACAATCTTTCCAGGAGACCACAGATTAAACACCGAGCCAGAAACTAGTTACCTAGGGACCAGTAAGTATGGTCTGTTTATATTATGGATGAAGAGAGGACATTTCCAGGCAACACCCACTCACTCATTCTCATATATCACATACACGGTACATCAAGAGGACTAAGCGTTCAATGATCTTGGAATAATGAGCCAAAGTTAGTAGTAGGCTAGTAGTACTGCTCCCAAGAGACACGAGTGTTTATTTGCTATGTGGGCTTGGGAACTCAGGTCATATTCCTAGCCTTAAGATGACAAATAGCATTACAAGTACGGGTATCTTCCAAAGTGAAAAGCAGCCCACATGTTCAACAGACTACTCAACTTTCTTTAAAACTGAACGGTAATTTAAAGTCAGCACTGACCTGTAAGAGCCCATCCCTTCAAGGGAAATTAATAGTTGGATCTAATCTATGGAGGACTAAGAGCCATGTATAAAAGAGATAAAACATTGTCAGCTATAACCATTAAAGTTAAGCTGTGACAATCAGGACATGCAGGCATGCCACGTCTGTCTCAGAGTTACAATTAACCTGATTATCTTAAGTAACTTACTTTTCATCTTTCATTTTCCGTGTAAGACTACATCAGTAGCAACTGCTGAAGCATGTCATGCTATGCAAATATGATGTCGTTAGAACAGCACGTTATGTTCCAATTTACAGCATTTTTCTGTATCAATGGCAGCTTAATGATATCACTGAAACAAATAAAATAACCATGTGAATAATGTACAAACTGTGTACAGAACAAGTCACTGCTGTGACTTGTAATCCTAGTTCTTCTTTCCATCAGGTTTATCAGTTGTCATCCTACCTCTAGCCAGCTGGGATATAACAAAAAACTTCAAGGGGACAGAAACCTTTTAAAATGCCATAAAAACATATGTTTGATCCCCCTGTTACGAACTGTTATTTAAACGCACGAATGTCAGTTCCGTTGTAGGGCTTTACATAATAAGAAAAGATATTTAGCCCAATGAAATTCATGAAAATATTTTTCTGAAGTTTACTTGAGATAACTGGAGCAAAAGTAAGAACTGAACCATTACTAAGTAATTTACAACAAGGTTTAGCCATGAATTAAACATATTTGCATTACATAGACTACTGCTAATTATTTACAGTCACATTCAGTAGTGATGCTTTTTCTTCCTATCCCTGCCCCAGCCCTCGAGAAGAAAATATAAAAACTTAAATAGCATGCTTTTCTTTAGCTCCTTGCTCCATAAGATGATGTTGCCAAAAAGGAAAGCACGTGAAAAGTTTGAGAAGGAAGTAGCTCAGAGATTGAGCCCACCTAAAAACTTAAGTCAGATTTAAAATTATTTAAATTGGCTTATGCACTAAAATAGCTAAATGAGTGTTTAACTGGAGCGATATGGACTCTCCGTTTCTGCAGAATATCCATTAAACACCAAGCCTGGGTGACTTATTCTAGAATTGATACAAGGTCCCAGGTGTGAGCTCTTCTCCAAAGCCCACTTCGCCATGACTTGCCTACTGTACGTCATGCCCTTTCAGCTGTACGCGGTGAGAGAGACCAGGGTAGGCGTGTACGGGAAGCTCAAGGAGACCTTTTCTGCTGGGAACTGAAAACAAGTTCGAATTGTGAAGAGCTGACAGAGGAAGAGCCTCACTCTCCCCAGTAACCCACCATTTGCTAGTTCCGCAACATAATCTGGTTTTTGCTGTGAAGACCCTATTTTGCTACCAGCCTCCATTCATCAGCAGTGAAAAGAAACAAATCTGCAAATTGGAGACCTAAGGAGATTTGGTTGACCAACCTCAGAACTATTTTGCCTAATATCGATTTAGGCTATATATTTCTAACAGGGCTTTTAGAAGCACAGCAGTACTCTACCAAAACAGGAATGTTATGAGAACTAACGCAGAGCCCCAGGGCAAGGGAGAGGTTCAACTCACCATAAAAAAAATCTCATCGCCAAGAACCTTGAGAGACCATCACACAGCGGTTCGCGTACTTTCGATAAAAAGAGTTAAAATGTTGCTCAGATCACACTCAAGACTGGGAAGGAGACTGCACTAAAATCCCTGTTTGTGTTCAAATTTTTAGCATATTTTTGGATTAATTCCCCTTGCTGCCTGATCCAGCAGCTGCAGTGACAAATTCCAGATCATTTGGCAAAATTCTTTCTTGCATCCGAGAGATACCGGAAGTTAACCAAACTTAGTTGTTTTCTCAGGTAATGTGCAAATTATTTATATATTCTTGTGAGCTGAGATTGTACGGAACACAAAAAAAACCCAGCAAGGCTAAGTACCATACCCAAAGCTGCACAGGTCATTAAAACCAGAAGACAAATGCTATCTTTGAAATCACAGTTTAGGCTACCACTTACACAGTAACCTAAAGCAACAAATTATTAGGCGAGTGTGTCATTCACTCCCGAGAGCTCGGTTGTGACAGTGAATGTATTTTTTATTCAGGCTCTGGGAGGCCAAGCGGTCCCTGCAAGGTACTATTTTTAAAGGAATTTTTAAAACAATTACTGTGGAGAGAAGAGTCACATAAAGCTGCAGGGGCACCGCGCAGGCACATTCAAAAGGTTTCGAAGTGGCCAAACTTTATGTACCCAAAAAGGCTAAACATTTCTTGTTTCTGGGTCACAGGCGATCAAGACCTTTGACCTTCAAGCTATAGATCTCTCACGCAGGCAAATTACTTACACTGCAATACTTCATCAACAACAGAAGCCCTAAGTGTCCCACCAGGCCTTACAAATAGGGTGGGGTTACACTTGCCATGGGTTTGATTTGGATGGAAATGAGCCTCCCTGGGAAGTCTGCTTAGGCCTTTTAAATAACGCCTGAGCAATGGCATGATGATTTAGTTTTAGAACAGTAGATAATGATGCTGCTTCGTTGTTTTGGGACCTTAGCTGGTATGAGTCACCAGAAACATTCAATTGAGATTTTTTTATTTATTTTTTTTTAAATCAGAAATATTACACAGTCATTGAAAAGGAAAATACATCAGTTCTCCATCTCTAATTTGGTAGAATGATTCTTGTTTTAGCTGAATTCAGTATTTTACTGCTTTCCCCTTATATGGTCCTAAATGAATACTTAAAACCCAGTGCGGAAACAGAAGAAAATGTAAATTAGAATGGCTTGTCTAGGTACGTCCATTCATATTGCCATTGAGTTCTGCAGCATCTTCTTAGTTTTAGGTATTTGGTAGCCTAAAATAAGATAACTTACACTTTAAAGGGCAACTAGAAGCCCCTGCTTTCACCAGAATAAAGTAGATACTCATTATTTCACTTTTCTCCAGTTAATAACATGCAGATATACATATCAAGTCCTGCTTGACAAACCAGATCTCCTTCTATGACAAGGTGACCTGCGTGGTGGATGAGGAAAAGGCTGTGGATTTTGTCTACCTGGACATTAGTAAAGCCTTCAGCACCATTTCCCACAGCATTCTCCTGGAGAAACTGGCTGATCGTGGCTTGGACGGGTGTACTCTTCACTGGGTAAAATACTGGCTGGATGGCCAGGCCCAAAGAGCGACGGTGAATGGAGTTAAATCCAGCTGGCAGCCAGTCACAAGTGGTGTTCCCCAGGGCTCAGTACTGGGACCAGTTCTGTTTAATATCTTTATCAATGACCTGGACAAGGGGATCGAGTGCACCCTGAGTAAGTTTGCAGATGACAACAAGTTGGGTGGGACTGTCGACCTGCTTGAGGGTAGGTTGGCTCTACAGAGGGATCTGGACAGGCGGGATCCATGGGCTGAGGCCAATGGTGTGAGGTTCAACTAGGCCAAGTGCCGGGTCCTGCACTCAGGTCACACCAACCCCNTGTCTAGATTGGATATTAGGAGAAATTTCTTCACCGAAAGGGTTGTCAACATTGGAAGAGGCTGCCCAGGGCAGTGGTGGAATCTCCATCCCTGGAGGTATTTAAAAGCCGGGCAGACGTGGTGCTGAGGGACATGGGTTAGTGGTGGGTTTGGCAGTGTTAAGTTGATGGTTGGACTTGAAGATCTTAAAGGTCCCTTCCAACCTAGAGGATTCTATAATTCTGTGATTCTACAACCCTGTCACATTTCCATAGATGATACAGTGAGGAATGGGATGGTTCCTGTTGAAACCATTCCCTCTCAACCTTTAAATTGCATTCTCTCTCATTTATTTCTCCTTCAATTCAGGGTCTTTAGGAACCACCCTAAATCACCCATAATTAACAGATAGGTCAATATCCAGTACCCTATGATATTCAGAGGGATAATCAGGAAGAAGTGACAGGACAACTGCCTATGATTCAGCAGCACTTCACTCAATTTAGAAAGAGTGAGCTAGGGTAAGAAAAAAAATAATCCTTCCTTTCCTTCTGCTATTTTAATGCTCAGTATGTGTTTAGGCTGTTAGAACACCAACAATAAACAAACGTTAAAGTATGCTCCAGCCATATTAAGCACTTCAGTATATGTAGAGTCCTGGTCATTCACCCCAGATGCAAAAGTCACAAAATTTGTCTTTCCCCGCAGGGGAGTAATAAGTCACCACATTCAGGATATACTTTGCACTGTTTTTCTAGAGCTGAAAGTGCTCCTGAAACAGTGACTAAAGGTTTACTGGGCTAAAAAGAGGGAGCAGAATTTTTAAAAAATCTAGCAAACTCATTTGACTCAATTTTACTCAAAGTTTAGCACTGATATTTTGAAAAGACTATCTTAAATTTCTTAATTTCATAATAGCATTAATAAGATGTTTAGGAAACACATATATTAAAGGCTGAGTTTTTCCTGTCCTTAATTTGGGAAGAAATGTATTTTCTCTCTTTCTATGTCAGATGCTGAGAGTTGTTTATTTTACAAACTCTGGCCATTTGTAAAAGGACAAAAAGAAGAGTTTATCCACCAGACAGAGGCAATTGAATTCTAGCAATAGAGTGGTAAATCTCACTTATGTTAGTCTTTCTAAAACTAAATTATCACAGAAAATCATTGGGTAATTTTTACAGTTATCTCTAATGTAGCATTTGTGTCTTGAGTGCCTGGTACTATTTGGTTCCAATTCTACTACCCCAGTTCAGCTATTAAAATGTTCTGTAATTTTGTTAATTGTCTTCCCTTAAAGGAAATCCACATAGCTGATCAACTGGTGACTTAATATTCTTTCTATATATTTAACTAAAATAGGAGAGGCTTATCCAAGATAGTGATGACATTTATAGAGCTCTTTGAAAACAGTACAGCATTTTGCTTCAGGATTTTCAGTAACAAAATTTCACATAAAACCTTTTTATCTTTAAGATTTTACGGCAACTACCTTTAAGAGTTGAGCAGTATATATAAACGTAACCTTGTCTCTAGGTATGGAAATTAATAGCTTTTTGATTGCTATTAAGTTTTCTAATTCAAAATATGAGTACTTTTGAAACAGTATAAGATATTAATTTGAAAAAACACATGATCATTACATAGTAGGAGTCTACTAAGTCAGATAATGTATTGGGCTCGGGCAGTATTTTGAGCTTTATAAAGATCTTAACTTTTTTGAACACTGATTTAACTTTGCGACATTCAAAACAATGAGTTCTCACGCTATTAGGTTTCTTAGCATTAAGCGATACGTGGTTTCTGAGTATGTCTTTTCATTGTACAAACATTACGTTGAGGTCAACAGCATTATGTTAGAAATGAAATTTAAATAGATGTAACAAAATTAGACACTGCAGTAAAAAGTATCCCAGTCCAAAAAAGTATTCCTTTAGATAAATGTAGGTTCTGTAAAGTGTTATTTAGCATATTTCATAGTTCATCTGTAGAGTCTAAATAGTCATAAGATCCTATTTTATGAGAAGGAAATGTCAACTTAAAAATTGTGTTAATACGATATATCTGAAACAGACTATTCCAATATAAATATGATATTTCTGAGCAAGAAATACCTTGAAAGGTATGTACTTCCCACCACCCAAAACTAAGCTCTCCTTCATTTTTTGGTTTCACTAACCTACAAGGAGAAATTTAATAAATTGTAACTGTTGAACAAACAGGAGACATAACAGGAGGAAGACACGGTAGCCTTTGAAAACTGCTGTGAAGATGAAAAGAATAGTCTATTTTCTTTGCTGTCAGGAATAAGACAAGAAATAACCATCCCGGGTGTTGGCAAGGAAGATTCAGGCTAGAAATTTTCTAAGAACAACTCCGCACCATGACAGACTGGTTGGAAAAGCTGGGAATTCTTCTGCTCTGGAGGCTTTTAAGAACACTGCTGGACGAATTTGGTTACGAATGCTACAATTGTAGTTGACCCCACCTGAGTGCTAAGGACTGTATAAATTGACCTCAACCTTCTTGTAGCTATATTGCCTAAAATAAATGTAACCAGGAGATTTCGTCCTAAATAAAATTAATAAGGTTTAACTAATAATGAATGAAGGCTTAAAGTCTTAGGTCTTTAAAATAATTGCTTCTTAAAATTCAATGCCAGCATAAAAACACATCACCAGTATTGTAAAAAACAATTTGACGGAATCTTTCAAAGCGATTACAAAAGAAAAAAGTTAAGCAAGAAATATATTAAAGTCACAAATTATCTAAATTTCCACAACTTTTGACTATCTGCCAGATTTCTTAAAACTCGTCATAACTTTTTTTTCTTGCTGCTTCCTTTATGGGCTGACAAATCCCACTCAGAGACCAATGTTTCACACAATATTCCAGAAGAATCCCATCAAGTTCTAGTGAGAATACTACCTTTTTTCTTGTTGCAGAATCTGTTTATTCTGCAGGATGGCACATAGCATTAGCTCAGTTACTGAAGTAACTTGTAGCAATGCTAAGAAATGGAAGTTAAATTATCCCTAAATTAGTTTAATAAAATGCTTAAACATTTTAAGCGATTCCAAGCTCTTTTAAGAGATGCCAGTTTTAAAATGGATTTCCTAACCCATTTATTTCCATTGTCTATTTACTAGCCACATTATGTCTTACATCTGTTATCCAAGTTGTCCGAATTTCTCTCTCTGCGTTTTGCCTCTTTATTAAATACTGAAGGGAGATTTCTGCTTACCTAAGAGACTTTAGCCTTAAGCCTTCCTCCCTGATGAAGGGACTGCCTTTTCCTCGCCGACAGCCTTGCAATCGCAGACCATAAGAACTGGGAAGAGAACTGGGTTTAAACAAAGCGAATGATTCTTGCACATTGATGTCCTGCTGCAATGATCATAAAAATTTAGCACCGTGACAGCCTCTCTGTCCATTTGGATCTGCTGAAGGCTTGTGGCACACACGGTGCTTTTGTATGAGAACAGGGTAGCCATCGTGGCCTTTTGAGTGCTAGGTAATTTGTTTTTAGATGGTAAAAAAGCATTATGTTTCATTTACTTACTATTACAATGCTGAATATGAGCCACAAAACCCTACAGATTGGCAAATCTTACACTTTTCTGGCAAGTAAGATCTTTGATAGCTCTACGCTCCATAGAATTTCACAACGTTACTACCTTAGTGACTAAAAATTAAACAGAATTTGATATTTTAATGCACAACTTAAACACATGATGTATTAGTGCATGAAGATATGGTAAGGATGGCACACGCGAACACCCACAGAGTATCAGATAAATGGAATCTCAGTGCTTTTGCTTCTAGATTGCTATCACGGAATCATGGAATTTTTAGAGTTGGAAGGGACCTCTGGAGATCATCTAGTCCAACTCCCCTGCTGACGCAGGAATGCCTAGAGCACATTACTCAGGACTGCATCCAGGCGGGTCTGGAAAATCTCCAGAGAAGGGGACTCCACCACCTCCCTGGGCAGCCTGGTCCAGTGCTCGGTCACCCTCACCATAAAGAAGTTTTTCCTTATGTTTGAATGGAACTTCGTATGTTCNCTCTCCAGCAGGTCCACCTCCATCCTATACTGGTGCCTAGCATTCTTCCTCCCCAGGTGCAGGACCCTACACTTGCTCTATCCTCTGAAGTATTTTAAATAAGTGAAATGAATGCCTACAAGGACAACAGACAAGGGAACAATTAAAGAAGCAAGAATATTATCTTCAGAGGCATTCCTTTATCTGATTCAGGATTAGCGTATTCCAAAACGAACTGAAGCAGGTACATCTCTTTCACCAAGAATTACTCAGATGATCAATTAAGGATTAGTCGTTGCTCTTTCTAGCTCTCAGCTTTCCCAAACGTGCATCTAACTGTATTGCTCTAGATATAACATTTGCAGAAGTTTTAGTACAAGAGTTACTATTAACTCTTACTAAAGAAATATTTGGCTTTTTTTAGCACATCACTTGTTTAAGGACATAATAACATTTTAAGATTCAGAAACAACATTTCTCTCTATTGTATTTAACACCAAGTCCCTCCTGCAACACTGCAAAAGCAAATACATTTGGACAAACTGTTTCTGTATCTTTTTTTCTGGCAAGTGTTTTTGGTCAAAATTTTGGCTGCATGTAAACATCCCCAACTGTCAGGCTGTATAACACCTAACAATAATAGAATCATAGAATGGTTTGGGTTGGAAGGGACCTTGAAGATCATCCAGTTCCAACCCCCCTGCCATGGGCAGGGACACCTCCCACTAGACCCGGTTGCTCCAAGCCCCGTCCAACCTGGCCTTGAACACCTCCAGGGATGGGGCAGCCACAGCTTCTCTGGGCAACCTGGGCCAGGGTCTCACCACCCTCGGAGGGAAAAATTTCTTCCTGAGATCTAATCTAAATCTCCCCTCTTCCAGTTTGAAGCCATTACCCCTCATCCTATCACTTCATGACCTTGGAAAAAGTCCCTCTCCAGCTTTCTTGTAGGCCCCCTTCAGATACTGGAAAGCTGCTATAAGGTCTCTCCGGAGCCTTCTCTTCTCCAGGCTGAACAACCCCAACTCTCTCAGCCTGTCCTCACAGCAGAGGGGCTCCAGACCTCTGATCATCTTCATTGCCTCCTCTGGACCCACTCCAACAGGTCCATGTCCTTCTTATGTTGGGGGCTCCAGAGTTGGACACAGTATTCCAGGTGGGGTCTCACCAGAGCAGAGTAGAGGGGCAGAATCCCCTCCCTCACCCTGTTGGCCACATTGCTGGGGATGCAGCCCAGGATGTGGTTAGCTTTCTGGGCTATGAGCACACATTGCCGGCTCATGTTGAGCTTCTCATCTACCAGCACCCCCAAGTCCCTCTCCTCAGGGCTGCTCTTGATCCACTCTCTGCCCAGCCTGGATTTGTGCATGGGATTGCCCCCACCCACGTGCAGGACCTTGCACTTGGCCTTATTGAACTTCATGAGCTTGGCACGTGCCCACCTCTTAAGCATGTCGAGGTCCCTCTTGATGGCATCCCTTCCCTCCAGCGTGTTGACTGCTCCACACAGCTTGGTGTTGTCGGCAAACTTGCTGAGGGTGCACTGAGTCCCACCATCCATGTCACCAACAAAGATGTTAAATAGTACCAGTCCCAGTACTGACACCTGAGGAACACCACTTGTCCCTGCACGCCACTTGGACACCAACCCATTGACTGCAACTCTTCGAGTGCGACCAGCCAGCCACTGGACATAACACTAAGCCTGACAAAATAAGAGATTACATCTCGCTTTTTTGTGATCTCTTCCACTGAACTTTTCCAGGAAACAGGAATAGTTACTTATCAGAAATCTGGTTGCATGGATGAAAATTCAATATAAATTCACACATCAAAGTAGCAAAAATATCTGTTTAACAACCATAGCCATGTTTGTTAATTAGATGTTAACCTGACTAACCTGCAGATGGGGGTGGGGAGGGAAATCAAACTACTATTTTCTGTTTATCTTTTCCCTGTGTGTCAACTTTATTTGCTTGCTATGAAGGAGAAAAAAGTCAAATTACAGATTACAAAGTAGTACATTTTACACATTTAAATTTGTCTTTTCATAGTATGCTTTGTGCTAATTTGCCCAAATCCACTGAGCAGGAAGCAATATGGTAATTACTTAGACATTCGGGTCCCAGATTTTTAGTAAGAGCAGAAAACATGATAACAAGCTAAAAATACCAACGCTGCAATCTCAAAGAAAAAAACCCCACCTTTCTAATGACCATATTTCCACTCTGAGAAGAAAAAAAGGACCCTTTTCACAGGAAGATTGCATTTCATTTAATTTTTTCTCCTCACTTACTCCATTAGTTTTCCTCCAGTTACTGATTGTCAGCTGAGGTACAGTGTCTTTCATTTGCTCACCCAACTTCTGTCACTTAAAAAACCCCAAACCACTAACTAAGACTAATTGGGGCACTCAAATTGCACTAGAAAACATCTGCTACACCTATTCAGAATTCTTTTAAAGTAAAGTGTATCAAAGTACTATGACTGCCTGCATTTTGACCCAGTCACCAAATCCCAAAGGATTAACATGACTTTTCACAGTTCCAGAAATTACCCTGGATCTCAGTTCATCTACCTCCTACTTTCAGAAACATACTCACCAATTAAAAAGCTAGCAGAAGGACGGGTAAAATTACTTTGAAAGTCTCTAGATGGCACCTATTTAAAACTGGTTTCGACTTGTAAAATCATATTTCTGTAAGAACAATCACTATTAGTAAATTATGTAGTGTTGGACATCGGAAAATAGGAAGACTCATTCACTGAGTGCAGTGGTTTCAGTAACAGCTGTCTAGCTAAAACATTGTTATACAGAGCACGGTGATAAGCTTGATTGATTTCAGTGGTTTAGGAAGAGAAAACATAAGCCAATCTATACTGATCTTGCTTGCAAATTGTCAGTATATAATTAACAATACGTTCACTCTCATTGATCTGGTTTCACATTACAGAAACATTACTTTTTTAGAAATGCTTAATCGTATTTCTTTTCCACATTAGCGTATTCCTTGCTCATGATCTTGACGTTACTTTTTCCTTCCGTTTTCTATTTCATGCAGTTCCCCTACTGCCCCACCTAAAGGTTCTAAGAAGTAAACAAAGCACTTAGATGGGGAAACAAAAATTCATTAAAGTACCATCCGTCACATGACTTACTCCTACTGAAATAAGAACTTTACCAATGAGTACAATAAAATCAAGTCCTAAAGGCACATGCCTGTTCCTCAACAGCCTATGGACTAATTCCTTTTACGCTTTTCTAAACTCCTTTCCCGCTTATTACAGCAGACGTTTTGTCATCAGAAGAAATGTTACCAACATTAGTTTATCACATTAAATAATATTACCTTCATGATTAAAACTCAGCTGGTTTAGAACAGTCTAAAACAGATTAAATACAATTTTATTTTCATCCAGTGACTAGATCAAGTTCCTTTTGGAAACAAAAAAAAATGAATTGTCCAAACTTCTTTTTTTTCCAAACTTGAATCCATATTTTCTGGCAGAATTTTAATTGAAAAATGATACAGATACAAGCTATTTCTGGCACCATAATTTCTCCTACAGAGAGTGTTGACTCTTTATGCACGTTAACTTTCATCTCACTCTTTTTCCAGAGTGCTGAAACATTAAACCATTACAATAAAAAAATAAAAAATATTCTGTAAGCTCAATTCCTCTGCAACTGCTAGAAAGAAATAAGAACACCAATACGGAAGCACATTTAAAGTGAAACAGCTATCAAACTTCCCAAGCACTCCTTTACTTCACTCCTACCTACTCCCTACAGCTTCTACACTATGTAACCATAACTTTACAGTAACGTAAAAAGGAATTAAATTTTAGCTAAACGCACTGAGAGAAGGCCCTGCTAAACCAGGTTGTTTTTCAGGAAATATAAACCCACTCACACGACTGCTACGTTAGATGTAAAACAACAACAGCTTTTGTACAAAGAAGTAAATAAACCTTTAATCTAGCCCTAGACGGATATTATTCAATCTTTATGCAGATATAGAAAAAAGAACCCAATCTGTACCTCTCCAAGCCTCAGTAGAAGAGATCGTGGTGTTAGTCAAGCTACTAACCAGTGGACAGGACGGCCAACTGGAAGACTCAAGGAGCAGGCTGATGGCACCCCAGCTGGGCAGCAGGACTCCATCAGCACACAGGAGTTACCAGTAAGTGCCAACACCTGACTCTTCCTCTCCCTGCTGCTGGGGGTGAACCGGGATTGATGGGAACAGGAGATCAGGTTAAGGAGAGCTGGTTCCTAGAGTCCTACTGGAATGGAATAAACCTAATGACTCTGGGATGAAACGGGAGGTTGGCTAATACTGATTGCTAAAGCCACTGTTTTCTTTTTATTAATCTAGAGGAGCACAAGGACTTTTTACATTATTTGACAATGCTGGGGAATTTCCTGTGTAAAAACAGTGAGAGAAAAGGGGATTAAGGTATTACTCTTTAATTATTGCTTTGACTTGTTTTATATGTTTTTATTAGTTTTGCTATAATAGTGATGCTGAGTAGTTTACTTTTATTTCAAGTATATGAAGGCTGTTAGAGCTCTAATATGGACCCACTAGACAACTGTGGAAAGAAAACTAGGTAGAATATTTATATAAGGGTAGCTATTTTTACTGGAGCCACCTCGTAAACTGGTATGGGACTCCAAGGGTTGAGCCCTCTTTATTTACTGATGCCACACAGAATCCAGACTCCACTGAGGGTAAATACCTCGTGTGGACATTTATATGGTTCCTCTGTGTCCCTGAGTTCTCAAAGTGTAGAAATGCCTTTGCAAGGCAGACATCAAATGCTTACCATGTTCTTTACAACCTCCACCTCCCCTGAAACTGAGCAAAGTACGCTCTTCTCTTTGCTGAGGTGAACAATTTCTTAATTACCAATTTCACATTTAATAGCTGTTTAAAGCAATGCACTAAGTCGCAATAAAAAAAATAAATTCTAATTTACGCGATGTGGTAACAGGGCTTCTCATGCTGTGTTAGAACCTCTCTTAAATGCGTTTCATTTCATGATGATGGCAACTGTGTCCCCCAGCGAGCCACAAGCATTATTGCACTAAAATGTCCAAAAGACATTTAAGCATATACAGAACTTAATCAGTTTTCTAGTTTTATTTGCTTTACTAGGTACATTTTTGAGCTCAGAATTGCACTCATACCTGGGAACTTTGCTAGACTGGAGCCTGGCTATTGCTGAATATGGTTGTCCAACAATGACACTTTAATATTTCCGGCTCAAAAGTATATACTTTCACACGCTTGGCTGTCAGCTTTTCAAGGTTAGATGGAAATAACGTACTTTGCAATGCGTCTTTACTGGATTATCCTTCACGTTCAAACAGAAAATTGTCATATTAGCAAAAAAAAAAAAAAAAAAAGGAAGCTTTTTGTAAGTGATTAGTACATTTTCAAGACAGAAGAAATCACTTGGTCATCTACTTAGATCACTTATGAGATATCTACAGAACCGTGTTGCGTCAGCCTTGCAATAAAGCCCAGTAGCTCTTAATTGAAGGAAGCCCATCTTTCAGAAGGCATCGAGATTTAATTTGAAAACATCAGAACATAAAGAATGCACACTTACCTTTTTGTTGTTGTTCCAGTTATTAACCACCGTTACTGTGAAACATTCAAAAGAAAAAGTACAAGATGTATCTGGCTAACTTTCAGTCACTGTTTTTATAACTTCTTCTATTAAAAGGCCTTTTCAATCCAAGTAGTTTCTGTCCTTAAAAACAGTTATAAGTTGAAATCTGTCCACTTTTTGATATGTTTGCTAAGCCTTACGTGCAATATTTGCCATGTTTGTCTTCTTTCTTCTGATGGTATAGAAGATCCAAAACAGTGTTTCCTGTTGGAAACAAAAACGACTAAAAAACCAAACCTTACAATAATCTCCAGCTAATCTTCTAGTAGCAAAAAGCCTTTTTAAATTAATCGTGTAAGCTTGTACAGCTTTCAAAAAGGATTGTCGGGTTCAGGTTGAAAGGTACTTCAGAACTTTCTCCCAGTCAAAGAAAGAAAGAGAATGGAGAAAATTCTATTTGCCGGTGGTCACTGACACACTATTTTTAGTGAGTTTCCTCTAGAGACACTTGTATCAGCAGGTATGTAGGTGTGATAAGTGCACACATAGAAAGGCTGTGAATCTCCCGCCCTCATGACAGGCTTATAACAAGCGTAGATTGATTTATTTAAATATCTAATTACAGGCGTCAGCCAACCATCCAAAATAAATCAGCATGACACCTATAAATGAGGTCTTCACCTTTCGTATACGACTCAGGGCCAGCAATTTTTTTTACTTATAAAGCCATATGTCCCAAAGTGTGGCTGAGTCAAGAAACAAGAGATGGATGCATGAAACATCTGCGCAACTGGAGCCATCCGTTTACGGATGTGTGCAGCCTGAGCAAGCTGATCAAGACTTGTACTAAGCAACAACAATTCCAGGTGCCCCATAGTTTTTCAGAAGTTTAATTATTATTATTATCTGTTTGGTGTTACAATGGGGGTAGGAAATTACATTGTCTGATGACCTTAAATGTGTTAATTTGGAAAGTAAAAGTAAAGTTTTCAGCGAGACAGACAAGAATATCCGTTTTAAAACAACCCAGGAGCTCTACCTTAAGACTTCAAGGAAGAGTTAAAGTTTCACAGTAACTTCATTGTTACTGTGAAACATCACCAGAAAAAAGACTTTGAGTTTCACCTACAAAATTATAGCAGCCTTCCAGTATCTGAAAGGGGGCCTACAAGAAAGCTGGAGAGGGACTTTTTCCAAGGGCATGTAGGGATAGGACGGGGGGTAATGGCTTCAAACTGGAAGAGGGGAGATTTAGAGGAGATCTCAGGAAGAAATTTTCCCCTCTGAGGGTGGTGAGACACTGGCCCAGGTTTCCCAGAGAAGCTGTGGCTGCCCCATCCCTGGAGGTGTTCAAGGCCAGGTTGGACGGGGCTTGGAGCAACCTGGTCTAGTGGGAGTTGTCCGTGCCCACAGCAGGGGGTTGGAACTGGATGAGCTTTAAGGTCTCTTCCAACCCAAACCATTCTATGATTCTATGATCCTCGAGCTAACTCTGTATGAATCTCCATGGTGCAAATTAGAGATAGGAGACCAAGTCCTGAAAGGAGCAGAGTCACTGTGCTTGCCCTGGTCGTTCTGTTCCCCAGTCATGTTTATTAGCTTCTCAGTTTTGGGTAGCTCTAGAGTTTCTGCACAGCTTTCCCTCCTGCAAAGTTAACGTGAAACTTAAGACAGAGAACAATTAATAGCTTGCTCAATACTAGATAAGTCTTATTTTACAGTGGTCTTCTGCAAATCAGCTATATATTTTTATATACATAAAATCAGCAGAATTTTTATGGAATACATATTTCTAATTTTCTTACTTTGATTTTTCCACCTGTTCTTTTTTTCTTGAAGCTGCTGTCCTTTTTAAGCCCTGTTTTCTCTGATGGTTATTTTCTACTTTTCATTAGAAGGAAAGAACATTATGCAGAGTGCACCACCTTCCTTCTTCCATGGAAAGACCTTCATGCATATGCTTTTGGGATATTTCACGTGGACTTAAAAATTGTGAGTCCCTGAGCAATTTGTACACAAGATTTGGTGCAATTGACAAGAAAACTGGGAACTTATTGAAGAGTCAAGATAAAAAACAGCTGACTTAAACCCATCAGTAACATCTAAATATTTTGACGTATCTTTCTTAGGGTAGTGACCTTGTACTCTTATGTGTCTGTTAGTAATGAATATATCATGGTGGTGTTTTTTCTCCTGCATATCCAAGATACAAACATTGATATTTTTCCTTATCTGTTTCCTTATCCATGCAGAGTAATTGCAGATTAGTTTCTAATAAGAAACATTTCTTGTTTGCCTTAGTCTGTTAGAGAGAGTCAGGAGGTGATAACGAAGACATATTTAATCATGTTTCTGTGGAGCTATGTCCAAATTATATTTAAGTATAAAGCACTGAAGGCTGTCCTTGCCGTTTCATCTGGTATTTTCATATATTACTGTTAAAAATACCATGTCACCTTTTTTGTTTTTATTCCTTCTGGTAAAGTCACACCAGGGAACTAAGACCAGTGTACATAAGGTATATATATTTATGTTGGCATCAATAAAAATATCCATCATTACTTTTGAATTAATTGGACTCTTTTGCTTGATTGGACTTCTATCTTTAGCACGCAGAGCAAGCATCAGTGGTCTTTTCAGTGTCACTCTTTATTTAAGATCACTAAGCATGTACTTTTTCAGTCCCTAAGTAATCTTCTGGTATCATTTTTAGTATATATTTCAACATATTCTTGAGATCTTTTGATAAATCACATAATACAAATTGTCCCTCCTTCATTTGAGAAAGGACTTCAGTGACACCTCGTTTTTTAAGTCTTTTTTCTTAAAGTAGTGACTTTGTATTATTATATACCGGTTAGCACTAAAGAAATAATTGTAAGCTCCAAAAGGGAGAGTATGCTGACTGCCGCTTGTACCAATTGCCTTCCTCACTTTTCCTCTGGTTGCAGTTTTTTGCATTGGAGCTGAAAATCACTTTTGATTTTGAAAAGTTTTTCAGAAAGTAAATTGGTATGTGTCCAGGTTTGGATATCACCGCACTTTCCTTAATGGCATGAGAGTGAGTATAAAATCACCAGCTACTTCCCGACACTTCAGTTTGCAAATGATCCTGGTGCAGACAAAAAAAAAAAACCAAACCAAAACACAAAACAACAAGCAAACAGAAGAACCCTGATCTCATGTAAATATTTGCCAGTTCCTTTCAGGAACATGAATTTTACCTAAATTTCAGTTAGACGAAGAGTCGATTCTTCTTGCGATCTGTAGAAAAGATCTCAAATGCCTTGTTATAAAATCTCAGAACTGTAGCTTCAGCTACTGCTTTGGGCACCTAAGAAATCAATTTCTCTATGGAAGTTCACGGTTCAAATAATTTTTTTAAAATCTATTTCTTCTTTGTTGGAGCAAGCATACTAGCAATAGCGTAGACCTTGCAGTGATTTACCTTCTGTACTGGCACACCGAGGAGAAGAGATCTGGGTTGGACAGGGTTGATGTTCCTCTCCTCCCCTTCTCTCAGCATTAGCCCAGGTACCACAGCTCTTTCCAAAGCTATTTGGAGTCTCCCTTGTTAAACATTACTGTCTTCTGCAAAATCAAAAATCCATGGTATTTTTATCCCTGTGAAGCACACCTTATGTGCTGAATGCTGCCCAGGTGACGGTGTGAGGAAAGAGTGCCTCCAGAAGGATGTGGAATGTGCGTAAACACATACTCTGTTCTTCTCATAGCACCTGCCCAAATCCCGTGGCTGACACGTCAAGCGGTGAAAAACATTTGACAACACAACTCTTCAGTAAGTCTCGCTTCTTAAGTAGTGGAAAAAGTTCTCTTTCTCTTCGTAAATGCGTCTGAACCCATACAACAGAAATGTTTTTCATGCTTCTTTAAAGTGACCAGCAAGTGTCTCTGTTCTTTAGGTTCGTCTAGCCAATTTGTAATTCAAAGGGTAATAAAGTTATTCAGCCTCTGTCACAGGTCAGAAGCAGCTTTCCTAGGGGCGCAGACTCCTTCAGCTTGCTTTAGATCCTCATTAGAAATGTTTCCTGTCTTCTATCTGAGCAGCAAGTGCAACTCCTAATGAAGCCACAAAACAGATGTGGTTTTAATGTAAAAATGAGTACTTACAATTACTTTCACTGCCCCCCTGCCCCCAACACAACAGAATTTTGATACGGAAATTTTATAAGGAAAAGGAAATTTTATAAGGAAATTTGGTAGTAACTTCTTCCAGAGGAAAACATAAATTCTTCCTGATTTTCATCTTCTACTTGTAATAGCTGTTGGAAAATGTGATGACTTGCATATTTTATTTCTGTATATAGCTCTTGCAACAGGAGTCTATCAGATAACTTGGAAACATGAATTGCAAGGACAGGCTGCAAAAACCTGTGATTTTTGTTAGGCTGAAGAGGAGAAAAGCAATGGCAGGTGTGGAAACAGTATTCAGATATGTAAAAGAGGAAGGGAGTATTATTTTCTCCATGTGTACAGAAAACAGGCAAGAAACTAGAGATTTGCATTTTTCATTAGAAGATTCCAATGGTGGGTTATAATTAAGCACTAAAATGGGTTGGAATATGGAGATATAGGATGTATCTGTCTGGGGATATTTAAGGCTAGAAGAGCATCTGTCAGGAATTATGTAGGTTTAGCTGACCCTGCTTATGGACAGGGGTTGAGCCTAGTGAGCTTTTAAGGTCCGTTGATTCCATGCTTGCTAACTTCCTCTAATAGTTTTCAGTAAGTTGGATAAACACCTTAAATTAGAATCATAGAATGGTTTGGGTTGGAAGGGACCTTAAAGATCATCTAGTTCCAACCCCCCTGCCATGGACAGGGACACCTCCCACTAGACCAGGTTGCTCCAAGCCCCGTCCAACCTGGCCTTGAACACCTCCAGGGATGGGGCAGCCACAGCTTCTCTGGGCAACCTGGGCCAGTGCCTCACCACCCTCACAGGAAAGAATTTCTCCATAATATCTAATCTAAATCTCCCCTCTTTCAGTTTAAAACCGTTCCCCCTCATCCTCTGGCTCCACTCCCTGATCCAGAGTCCCTCCCCAGCTTTCCTGGAGCCCCTTTAGGGACTGGAAGGGGCTCTAAGGTCTCCCCAGAGCCTTCTCTTCTCCTGGCTGAACAACCCCAGATGTCCTTATTTCTCAGTTATGTCTTAGAAAGATAGGGAAATAATAAATACAAAGCAGAGGTAATGTAAAACATTGTTGTGCGAGAGATGTGAATTTAAACAGATTAGAAGTATTCACTTGTAACTAGCTTTTGACCAATGAAAAGTACGTTTAGTAACGCTGATGAGAAAGAGTTTTTTATTATGTATTAACACCACTTTTTTATAGAGTACTTACTTGCTCTTGTTAAAATGAGTGAAAAATTACCCCCGCGTCCCCTCTGCTTACTTTAGTGTGCCTTGAACACTTTTTGAACTTTCATAATGCACTCAAAAGTTTTATAATATTATGCACACCATTGATGCAGCACATATGTAACAATATTATTTAAACTATGAACTCAGTGGCTAAATATATTTTATAATTCTGCCAAGAATGCTGACAACATTAATCATCATTCCTTCTTCTACTTTCCCTATGGAAGGAGGCAAAAAAACATGCTAAGGACTCACAAGAACCATCTGGGCAAGTTTCTATCTTTTTTTCTTCTCAGGAGGAAATTGTCTTTTATTGTGACGATGGATGTTGACTAGAAGCCCTGTAGAGCCTTATGTATCCTAAAATCAGTTTTAACCATGAGCCCGTATTTTCAAAGAATACAAATTTTTTTTGACAATGGGTCAATCCTCGCCTAGAAAATTTAATTCAGGCGTTGAGGTGGATATTTTTCTGTGCTGGGAATAATAATTCATTTGCCTTCGGAATACAATTCTATTTGTCCCAAACCATTTTTTCATTTTTAATTGGAATAGGTGAATGCCTTACACCTTAAAGAAACATTTTGGCACGGGATGATATTCCTTGGGCTGTCTGATATCTGAGGGAGAAGCGAATTCATCAGGGACCTAAGAGCCTGTAGGAATGCTCTCTTTCCTGGACAGTGCTTTACCTGTCAAAAGTCAAAGGCCAAAAACTGCTTTGGGAATTTTTCTCAATCTCTTCTGTTGACATTTTTCCAATCTGAGAAAATAACTAAGCAAGTTGTTATAAAATGTCCCACACATAAATGTCTTTAGAGCAGGTTTTAGAACTGGAAATTAGTGATTTAAGTCAGGAATTTCCCGCACCCACTTTGCCTCCAGCATCTCCCTTGCTCTGATCACTCCCTCCCTCCGTCAGGCTGATGCGCTTGTTTGGAGAGTCATGCTGTAAGCTGGACCACTGAAAAAGTTCTGACTAAACAACAACGGCAAAACTATTGAAAAGAACATTAACTAGAGAAATAAAAAAAAAAAAAATTACTGTATGTATATTTTGAGTCATTCTGCACTAACTTTGTAAAAAAGAAAAAACACTTTAAGCAGGCAAATATTTTTCCTGTAACAAACAGACAGTTCTTCCAAAAGGGCAGCCTAGAGAGCTGGAATGGTAGTGGCACGGCATTGTTCCTGTCCAAGCTTCTGCTGGGGCATGTAAGAGGAACTGTTCACTATTTACGTCAGGAGGTATTTAGAGTCATGTAGTACACAGACGTCTGTGTAAACCGTGCATTATTTTTTTCAGGCAGAAACCAGGTAGAAGCATGATTCAACATTTACTGCCAGATGATTTATAAAGCTAGGAAAATCAATGTCAGAGGAAACAATAGGAGCCAAACGTACTGAGTTACAGCCCTGGTCTCTGGCTAGCCTTCCAGGGATGAAGATCCTCAGCACAAAGTGTTGCGACATACGAGAGAAAACACAGATTTATGACTTTTCCTCTTTGACTGTCTCGCAGTTCTCAATGCCGTTGCAGATTTATTTCAGATCTTCTGCGCTGCGGCGATGTTTCTTCATGATGGCTTGATTAACTGCGGAGCTCGACTCTGCTTTCTTTTGGGACCGCATGGCGCAGAAGGTCATGGGTGTTTTGTGCTTGGCTAAATCTTAAATTGCTAATGTCAGGGAGGATGAAGGGAATAACTGCAGCTGGTATGCCTTCCTTGTATATGTTTTCAGGCAGGATCCCTCTATACATTCCATAAATGCTTTCAAAATCGGTTCCCATTAAACAAACCAGCATGTGCTTAGGGATTTCAGTAGCCGGCTAAAAGTAATTTTCTTCCAATCAAGTCAGTTTTAAAAGGGTATGTGTTTCCTCTATTATAAACATGCTGTTATGCTGGGGAAGACAAAGCCCTAGTTTTCCTCTCCCCACTGCTCCCTCCCCTTCTTGAGTATACCCCCTGCTCTGGAATGCAAGACTTCTTATTCACGTCTTCTTTCATTCCCAAGTTTTCAGAGTCATGCCGCATGGGTGGGAACAGTGAAACCAGGCGGCGTATCATAGCTTTCACTTAACAACCACGGCTCAAAGGAGACAAAGATACGGGGTGCGGGACTGTGTTTCTTGGAACCAGGGGGTGTTCAAAAATAAAGCCTTTCTCCCCTCTTGCCACATTAAGCTCATATTGTAAAATTTTTTTAAAAAATATGACATAATTAGTAGAATAATTAACAGCAGAATGAATAGAATAAAAGCATTTGTTACTTTATCTAAACAGTTAAATTTTATTTTGGTGCAAATAAAATTATTGTAAGGTAATAGATTTTATTTTTTCTTCAACAAACCTTTACATGGATGTGCTGCAGAATTGCCATTTCTAAAACTAGCTAATAAAAAAAAAAAAAAAAAGAAAAGAAAAGAGACTTTAGGAACTTTGGGTTATTGCAGCCCCAGAGTTTGAAGGAAAACCCAGGAAGATTGAACTCTTTTTTTCTGTCGTGTCCCCCCCCGACCTGGTTTTTATTCTTCACAGGCTTGTGATCTGGATGAGAACCATGCCACTCCCTGAACACGTATCTAATTTGGCCGGCGGCATATGCTATAATACATCCCAGCAGGAAGATGTAAACACTGCCATGGAGAGTAAGAGAGGGAGTGCTGAGCAGAGGATATGAAGTAACAGTTTATTTATGTTCCAGATCACACTAACTTAAATACTCTTCTTTTCGCATTTAGTAGCACTAATGCTGCCTCTTACTGATATTAGTGTGGTGCACTGCCAACAGCTGGAGGCCGACGCGTTATTGGAGAGTTCAAGGACAAACTGCCGAGTAGGGTGCATTTACGGTCCAAGCTTTATTGCCCATTAAATGGCTGTTAAGCAGCATCAGAAGAGTGAAGATTTTTCATGTATGTGTGCATTGCTCGAGGTTAAATTTCAGTTTTAAAAAGGAACTTCTCTTCATTTCAGATAGAATGTACATATTATACTTTTAATTGAAAAACCTATAGCTCATTCTGATTGGATATACAGTGTGGGAAAGATTTTCATTTTTTTGCAAGACAAATTTTTTTAATTTCTATTTATGGTTTTGAGGCTCATAATTTTGAATTTAACAGATTATTTTTATTTTGCTTAGAACAAAAAGTGACCTAAGCAAGAATCAGTGACGATACCTCAGTAACAAAACATGTATTGACAACTACAACTAAAATTCAGACTTCTACAGGCTTATTAAAAAAAATAAAATCCTTTTGTGTTCCATATGCTTCCTACAGCATGTGTCCCTGAAGTGCTGAAATGGGTGTAGTTACGAAATAATACCACTTACCTGCTCTTTCTACCATGCAGTTTCAACTGGGGAAAGGTTCTTTACATCCTGTTCTAAACCACTTTGCTGCTGTTAAGAGCCACTGGGGCCCTCTGAGGATAAAAGTAGCTATTCAAGTGCAAGGTCATTAGGAAAACCTGGAATTTCCTAGTTAGTTGTTAGGCCTCCTGTTAGGAAAGGTATCTTTAAAAACCTCTTTCAAGAGCCATGAGATCTTACGTGCAGCAGCTCAAAACCAAAACTGGCTGTGTTACTATTGAGTGAATGGCACAATGGAATCTCCATTCCAGACACAACAGCAACACGGTAAGAGTACAAGGAACGTGGAATTTTTCAATTTACGTTCATAAACCACAGGTTCATGAATTCATCTGGGAACTCTGTAACAGGTCATGATTCCCTTCGTACCAAATTCGGTTTGGTACACAAGTGGCAATTATCTCCAAGTGGCAATTATCTCCGTTCTTAATGACGGGCAGAAAAAGTCTGATTTCATTGAGCAGTTGCCAGCAGGTGGTAACACCTCATCTGGCTCTCAAGAGAAGCTGAGACTAGAGGACAATATTCATGAACCCTCCTTAGTTGTCAGGCTGTCCTAATCCTCACCCAGCCAGTTACTAGTTTAAGGGATACCCTCATCTTCCTCCTAGTAACCATCTTCCTCTTCCCAAACCCTAGAAGTGAACATTTAAAGGAGCTGTTGTATTTTTTCCCTTCTGCGAACTAGACAAAGGTCTTTACTTAACGCTTCTCTGAAGAACACAGCAGTACTAGTGGCTAACATAAACATTCTCCTTGTAGATACAAAATGGTGAAAGGAAAAAAATACTACCGAAAATTATTTCAAAGCATTGGTAGCTTTTTTTTTAGATCTTATGAATTGCTGTAGCACCACTTTGAATAAACTGAATATTCTTTGCCTTTTGAAATCCAGAGTCAGATCTTATTTTTACTTACTCTTGATTCCTTTCTTAATCAACAAACTCCTTGCTAGAATAAGTGCTGTTTCTACAGGGAAAGAGTTTATAAAAATAAGTAATCTAACAGTTGAGCAAAAACACGGAATCCAACACATCCAAACCCTGAGTTATTGTATATCTAGATCTGAATTGTGCACAAAGTGCCTAATTTTATTATTAGCCTCTGCCAGTAAATAGCACATTATTCTCAGTTGCCTAAGCATCTCACAACCAGCCAGATTAAAGCTGTATTATACTGCTAACATAAGACAAAACCTTAGAAATAGTAACAAAATCTGTTATCTTTTATAATAAGATAATAAGATACGAGTGTATTATCAGGAATGGATAGACACATAAAAGAACCTATTACTTAAGCTTAGTGATTCTCTTTGTGTAACATACCACTTGGACCTTTAGTATTGATTCAAACTGAACTGACTCCTTTGGGTTGTATCATTCAGATGTGTTTGATCTAATCCCCCTTCGCTGGGAGGCAACGAGAGGAGTCATGATGGACAGGGGGTATTTGTTTTGGTTTTAGTTCTGATAACCAAAATTGGATCCAACGGGCAGAACGTTCTTTCTGACATTTCGCATGAAATCTGGTCTATCCTTTGCATGGCTGTGAGAGGGAAGTTATAATGATTTGCTTGACAGCACAGAAAGCAGACATAGTGTCTGTTTTGACAATCGTATTATAGATAGCTCAAAAATACTGATCAATAAAGCAGTTCTTTACCACAGAAACTTTTTACTGAGTGGCTACCTACAAAACCCCTAGTCGAAAGCAATAAAGTAATAATAAACTTATATGAAGGGTAATTCTATTAACAGTAAGGGTTAAACCTATATGGAGGGTAACACTATTACTGTTAAGTGTATTTATGGGACTCAGAGGACAAAAAGAAAATTTGAGAATTCGTACAAAACGGTAAGGATGAGGAAGCTATTCCAAATATAGGAAGAGCCTTCAGTAGGGCCCCAAGCAAAAAGTGGGGTGTGTGAAGAAGGGATGGAAGAAGGAAAATTGGTTGATGGGATGAGGGTAACAAGGAAGCACTATTGTGAACAAGAACAGAGTTACACATGGTTGAAACTTGAACAGACCCTTAGAGATAAGGACTAAGTGCTCAAAGAAGAAAACAAGTCAATGCTGAAAGTTAACCAAGATGTGAGTGCTAAATGTGGATTCTAACTCAAGCTGTTGCTGCCTCGGTGAACTGGAGATGAAGAAGGTAGAAATGGGATAGGCTGGGTGACTAGTGACAGTCACAGTCAATACATGTATAAAATACAACATGGCTTTAGCACCTATTCATAGAATCATAGAACGGTTTGGGTTGGAAGGGACCTCAAAGATCATCTAGTTCCAACCCCCCTGCCATGAGGAAGGACACCTCCCACTAGACCAGGTTGCTCCAAGCCCCATCCAACCTGGCCTTGAACACCTCCAGGGATGGGGCAGCCACAGCTTTTCTGGGCAACCTGGGCCAGGGTCTCACCACCATCAGAGGGAAAAATTTCTTCCTGAGATCTCATCTAAATCTCCCCTCTTTCAGTTTGAAGACATTACCCCTCATCCTATCACTTCATGCCCTTGGAAAAAAGTCCCTCCCCAGCTTTCCTGTAGGCCCCTGTCAGATACTGGAAGGGGCTCTAAGGTCTCCCCGGAGCCTTCTCTTCTCCAGGCTGAACAACCCCAACTCTCTCAGCCTGTCCTCACAGCAGAGGGGCTCCAGACCTCTGATCATCTTCGTGGCCTCCTCTGGACCCGCTCCAACAGGTCCACGTCCTTCTTATGTTGGGGGCTCCACAGCTGGACACAGTATTCCAGGTGAGGTCTCACCAGAGCAGAGTAGAGGGGCAGAATTCCCTCCGTCAACCTGCTGGCCACACTGCTGGGGATGCAGGCCATGATGCAGTTGGTCTTCTGGGCTGCGAGTGCACATTGCTGTCTCATGTTGAACTTCTCATCCATCATTCCTACATTATTATTTCAGGATGCTCCTGACAGCTGTCCACATTGAAGGATCTACAGCTAACTTGTTCCTTGAAAGTCTGTGCTGCATCCCCTGGTTACCACCAGATCACCTGTGGTACATCCGTATGAAACTCTGGCTGAGCTGACCTCAAGGATGTTGGCTATACTGTGATGCCAGCAGTCACACTATGGATTTTTATCCACCATGTTGATATCTGATCCCAGCATTGCCCCGTTTCAGAGAAGTTGCCTGCCTTGGCTTGTCAGCATTTGCACTGACATTGTGCCTAGAGATGTACTAATGAGCTATTAGTAACGCCCTCAATTAGACACTGATGGAGAACACATGCTGAATTGGGCTAAAGTTTATCTTTTCTGATGCTCTTGAAAGACGCAATCAGTTTTTCTGGTGTAAAACTACCAGTCCTATGGACTGTACTAAGAAGTTAGACTCATTTCCTTTCTTCATTAAGATGGTTTTATATCATAATGGCATGATTGTGCAGTACATGATTAGAATCTAAATATTCCACAAATCAAGTGGAAGAAAACTGAGCAAATGCAATTATGACAAAGCTAACTTCCCTCTGCCTTCCTCTTGGTTATCACAAATATAGCCATGTCTTTCAGAGTCCAGTCAGCTGTGTCCAGCTGTTTTGTCAGGACGTGTCATTAGCAAATTCATTACATCAACGAAAAAAATGTGTCTGTTTGCTTTCATTTTTTTAAAGTTTTGTACACGAAAATAGGTAAAAAAATGAGTAAGTGTTAAAGAACATTTTTTTCATGTTGTAGAAAATGTAAACATAAAAGAGTGTTATGCTCCTTAAAACAAATGTAAAACTATTTAAAAAACCTTTGGTGTGTTCTTAGACTCCTGCAAAAAACCAAGTTCCCTTGTTCTGATTTCTCCTCTGCATTCACACAGACTTAACAGGCATCTCCTTGAAAGTATTTTTGGCTAGATAAAAGAGTTTTACAGCTCTGGGGAAAATAACCTTACTATTGCTCTTAACTATCCCCTTGATACTTTCATAAAAATGTTAGACCAAACAGAATCTCTCCAGGAAATTCCTAAACTCTAACCTTTCGGGGTCAGAGAATGCAGCAGACAGTTTGTTGTCTTGATCGGTGACCTCAGTGCAGTCTTACTCCAAACAAACTTTTAGATGCTATCTGTGTATTATCTCGGGGGAATTCAGTGCTAGCCCTCAGAGATCAACAGTAGCACTTTTTGTACCACTTTCTTCACTTTCTACAAAGAATGAGGAAATGACTCTCCAATCCATTAAGTTTCAAGTATGTTGCAATTATTGATTCTCTTAGAATAGCCCTAGTGATGCAAAAATTCTACATTGGAAATGATTTTTGAGAAGCTAAAATGTGCAATATTTCAGTCTTTCTGATGTGAATCATTCTGAAGCCAGAGCAGTTTTTGTGCATATTTAGGATTTTCTGAGTAACCAACAACAATTTGGTTGTAATACAGAACATGTTGGATATTTTTTTTTTTTCATAAACATAGGAAATTCCTTCTTAAAAGTAGTTTTAAAAGAGTCCCTTCCTTACTTCATACAAGCCATTATCAGATAGAATTTACCTCAGTATTCTTAGATGGAATACAAATTAGAAAGCCTTGCAGAAATCACTGGCTTTGTTCTTTTATGGAAATAAACTTCTTTCGAAAAATGCCTAGTTTGACAGTTTTTTGAGATTTCAAATTCTGCCCACCAAAACTAACATATTACTTATTATTCCATTAACATACAAATTACGTACAAGAAAGTTTTGCCCATGTATTTACCATTCTAAATAAACTTAAAAAAAAAAAGAATATTTAAAAAGCTCTGTATAGAAAGAGGAAATTATTCAGCGAGTTTATCAAATACACTAAATCCATCAAACTAAAAACTATTGTTTGGATGAAATCATATACTAGTATAATCATAAGGTTCCACAATAATAATATATTCCTTTTGGTATAATTGAGTTTTCAGCCAACAAAAAAGGTTGTTTTAGGGAGACTCCTGTGAATTCTTGGGGTTTCTCAGGACAGGACACATTCCAAACTTTGATCAATCTCTTCTAGAAAAATTACTCAATGACATTTCTTGCTATTTTACCCACTAGTTTCTCCCAGAAGGCCAAAACTTAAAGATCTCTGTGCTGCTCCAGCTGTAAAAGCACATCTGTCAGTTTAAATTAGATAGACAGCTTCCTATAGTCAAGGGGCAGACTAATGCCATTAACCTTCAGCTTTACAAGAACTTTTTGGTGTTCAGTTTTCAAACGCAATACATCGCAACCGCATGTGAAGATGATAAACGCCTTGAAGAGTCGACAGTGCACATAGCATTATTTGGGAGGGGGGTTTTATAGGTTTTCATAATACTTTTAATGCTAATAGAAAATTTTGAAAGTATGCATTTAGCAAATAGTAGATTTTTAAGGAGAAATATGTTCTTTGTGGTTTACTGTAATCTTATAAACCATAGACTAGATGGGAGCGGTGTTCAGCTGGAGAAGAGAAACCTCTCCTGAATCTCGAAACCTTGCAGTGTTTGTTTGTAGTAGTAGAAAACACATCTTTGTCTTTGTGGCATTCTTACCTTGGTAGCCAGATAGAAGGCAGTGGGAACCAACCAGCCTTTTCCCCCCTCTCCATTGTAAGCTCTGTGCTTGAAACATCCTGAACATGATAGGAACAGCCTGAATTACCTGGGTAGTACGGAAATTTGCAATGTGGTAACTGCTACACAGTACTAGATAAGATAATTATGCTTTCCCGTGCCTTCAATAGTTTAATAAAGTCACAGATCCTGTGTATCTGTCATTTATAGACCTGCATATCCTCATTAACAGACCATGTCTTAAACAACCACATCACACCAGATGCTCATCACTGTCACATATAGCATAGCTCTCATGACAAAGGTGGTTTGCTGGTTTTCAAAGAGATAAATGTGCGAGCTAATGCTGAGTGGGGATAGAAATCTATAAATTAACTGCTTGAAAGAAGCAAAATGCTTGCTTTGGAGCAAAGAGGGAAGTGTACAACCGCAAGCGTAGGTAAGTTTAGTAAAGCCAGAATTCATATATGACATTATCATGTGAAAAAGTATAGAGAAGTAAAATGGAGACATTCAACAAATTAAGCGTTGCAGCCACCCCTTCGCTAAAACAATGATAACATATGGCAGTTTCAAAATAAATTAACTGATGATATAAATTCTTCTTTATTGCATTTCACTTTGCACTGAAGGTGGATGTAGTAAATAATGAAAGCAATGAGCTCAGTTTTAAAAGGAGCTGACAAATCCTTCTGTGAAGCGCAAAGAACACAATCCCCACTCCCACTGACGCCTACGGATGGTATCGAAGGACACTCGGTTATTTGACTGAGACCTAGATGAAAGAAATGTGGCAGACAGCTTAATGCAGAATGTCAGAAAAATAGTCCTCGGGAAAAAAACACCCAGATGTGTCAATGAATATAGTAACATACTTCTTCGATTTTATGAACCAGACACATAGTTCAGTCCTGCGGAGTGTCCTTCGTGACTCAAAACTGCCTTTTCAAACCAGGTCTCTGATGGAAGAATTCCGATTCAATAAACAGGTTTTTGGTCCATACATATAAGACTATAGCCATGCAGCTAATGAAGTATTACTGATCGCACAGTTCACCTGCCAGCTCAGTCCCCTGTTGCCAACAGCAAAGCTATGCTCTACTGGAGATTATTAGTTATCAGCTCAAGGTAAGCGAGCATTTGTTGAACAATATGAGTAGCGAAAGGAGAGGAAAAACACAGCAGTATGAATACTGCTTCACGCTAAAGACAGCATGAATCAAACTACTGTGGTTAAAAAAATCTTTTGCAAGGCTTTAAGAAACATATAATAAAAGATACCAAATGTTTCCAAGTTAGAAAGATTTTAAGAGTCAACAACTGATGAAGTTCTTATCTTTTTATCTGAAGTCTGCTGTCTGTACAATTTTCTTTCTCTCCACCCTTAAGCTTCTCATTGATGAGTGCACCAGACCTTTTGTAGGATGAACTTCAGAGATCCCCAGCGATTTGATAAAGCATTGTCACTACAGCCTGAAGAGACAGTTTGGATCGAGCAAGAATCATGAATTCTCACTTCTTTTCAAGATGCAATATAAATCCAGTTTCTATCTGTAGTTTCTACGCATATTCTATATGGGCACATGTGACTGCAAAACTTAAGTCCATGACAAAACCCTGTTATCTTGTACTGTGTGCTGCTGTAGCCTCTGCGCTCCCATTATCCATAGCAGAATTCCTTGTCAAAAATGGTCAGTTTAATGGAAATGGGGAAAGAAAACTCTTCCACAGACAGCAGAATGGCTTTTGTTATCTTGCTGCCTTTAGCCGAAGACCACTAGGCTACCAGGCCGGCTTGCTTTTGTGACATTCTCTCTGACCTAGCTAACTTTTTTTCCCCCCGTAACAGAACAGTTTAAATAGGTGGGATGGAAACTGTGCTTATCTTTTCATGACCTATATGTTGGTCATTAGGACAGAGATTAAAAGGCTGAAAGAACTTAGTTTCAGTTTTCTCAGTCAAAATATTGTATTGAAGCTGGGTCTTTCTTATCTTAGGAGATAGAAGGTAACCAGTAAGGCACTGTACAAAAGCAAAAGTGAGAGGGCATCACTATCACCTCTTCTCGACAGGTTTTGAAAGAAAGGACACAGGCAGCTGTCTGAAGAGTAGGATTCGGGCTGTGAAGTTTGAACGGCAGGAGGCACCTCTGCAAACTGAGAGAAACACCTAAATGTAGGCTAAGGATTTGAATTAAGCCACGTTCCTGTTTCGAGGATGATGCTGGGCCAGCAGGAGGTGGCTCTCTGCTCCACATTGTCTTGGTCATTTCCTACGCGCCATGTAGGAGCTGGGGGGCAACAAAGTGAGTTAGGCACAGAGCTGCTCAGCGCTGTAGCATCAAGCTTCTTTGGTGTTTTTTTTTTTTATTATTTATTTTACTCTAGCCTTAAATTCCATTCTAAATATTACACGGTCAAACTGGTAGAACCAGTGACTGAATGTGTCTCTGCCAAGTCACAGCGCCCTGCCGTTAACCACGAGACCAACGTTCCTAATGAGGGGCTACAACAGACATGAGTCACTGTGGTTGTGGTTCTGCAAAGCAGCATTTTACCTTCTAATTTAATAATTGTCACATTATACTTATGTTGTTTTGTACTTTTGAACAATGTTTTGCATTTGGCTTACGATTTTTCCCTCATATTGTTTGTTTTAGGGAGACTGCTAGAAAAGTTCTATTTCAAAAGCAAAATATTTCTTATAAATTGTATATAGTGCATCTAGAAATAAACAAAGCAGTTTCTCACACTTCTAATGTTAACATTCAAACTTCATTATTATGGTAGTTCAAAATATTACCAATATTACAGAAAGCACATACATGCGAGCAGCCTTTCACTAAAACATTTTTTTTTACATCTTTATAAAATCGATGTTGAATGCTCTTGGCATGCATAAATTTTGGCTAGATGAATTGACTTCTAAAGGCTGGATCTCACAAGTTAGGCAAGGAGTTATCAGTGACCTGACATTACTACATGTTTTGTTGTTCATTTACTGATGCTGACAACTACGCTCTGCAGTTTGTCATTTTTCTTCCCACTTTAAAGACGGCAGGTTTTCCAAACACAAAACGCTCACGGGAATTTTCCTAGGTGCTCATCTATTAGTACCACATAAATACCACTAAAAAGTCCCCATTAAAATAAGAAAACAGAGCTGAATTTTTGATGGGTTAAATATTTGGACAGCTCAGTCGAACACTAAAAGTCTACGTTTACCAAGTCAGTACACAGTGGTATCTGAAATAATAAAAGGGTAAAAGGCATTATCTTAAACCCCACGGCGTGGTAACTGTTGGGAAACGGGCTGTCTTGTTAAGCAAAGCCAGCTGACCACCAGGCGCTTTTAGCACAACAGAAACATAGCTGGGTTTAGTCCGTACTGAAAATATATTCTGAGTTAATTGAGTTTGCCTGTAAGCAAACATCTCTAATTCTCTTGCTAACCAAAGCAGGAATTTTTATGTGTCTCTTACATATTATCAGTAATCTTTAGCGGAATGTCTTTACAGCTACGTAATCTACAAGAAGTGCCAGAGAAGCCTGTCCTTTTGCCCTCTTATTTATACCTGATGGCTTTAGAATCATTACTGACTGATGATACCTGCTGTGGTAGGTCAAACTGATACAAGGGTACTCTGGTACCTCTTTAAAAACAATTTACAGATTACCCTCAAATCCCTCGTAACTTCTTCTAGTAAAGGCCACATGGAATCTCAGAAGACACGAAACACGGCAAATGTGTTTAGCAGAATTTAGAAACCCACCCAAGTATCTGCTACGTGAGTGATGTTTCAGGCTACAAATACACGTCTGTTTTTCAAGGAGGAAATCCCAGACTCCTTAAAGAGAACTAGTTTCTACATAGTTAGAACCCACCCCCAGTCAAAAACTATTATTTTTGTTTCAGAAATATTTTGCAGTCCCAATCTGAACAGGGCTGTGATGTACTATGCAATCTGTAGAAATAAAGTGTACTTTCCGTACTTAGAATAATTTTACTATCCTGAGTAGAAGAACAGACATTTCAGTCGTGGCCTAATACACACAACAGACACCAAAAGGGTTCCACACCGTACAAGCGGGTTTCCTGAAGTTGTTCCCTACGGTCAGTACCCTTTCCTCTTGGTTACTCTTCTCAAATGTTCTTATTATTTGACTATGCAAGAGGTTATTTTTATACTAAACTGTAAAGTCTTATTTAGATAGCGTCATGCTTCTATAGTAGACTAAAAATGAAAACAAAGCAGACTCCTGCTAATTGAACCCTAAAATGTCCCAGAATGCCACAAAGGCCAGCACCACACAAAAATGACTGACAAGTCTAAACCCCGCACATTCCAAGTGCTCTCAGATGCTTTTTTTTTTTCTCTAGCAGGGGTACAAGCAAGCAATACACTTTCCAGTTCATTCTGTTATCTGTTATGTTCAGCACACGCAGTAGTTAACGCTGAACTGCGGTAACAGAAAACTAAGGAACCAGTAGCGTGCTCCAAGTTGAATTCAAGCTTTGCCAAAAATAATGTACATACTTCAGCATATTTTGGCTGTACACCAAATATGAAACAACTTGTACCGGACTATTATTTGTTGAATTAATGGTGTGCTCCAGCTACAGATTTATTTTCTTTAAATGTAAGTTCACCTATTTTCTTTTCATGCAATAAGATAATACGTCATATAGTATAAAAATACCGGAATATGAGATAGCATCATTTGGTATTATGTAATGTTTTAAACTTAACAGTTTCTTTCATAGAGAGTAGGAAAAGATTTATTTGCTGTAGGAGCTTAACTCTATAAAGCTAGTCTCTGTCGACCACAGCACTCAGTGGAATCCTTTTGTATTCAAGGTGATTCACATGCATTTATGTATTGTTAATACAGAAACTCCTTGTTTCAGTGTCATATTATGTCAATCATTGACACTACACATATGTGTAATTAATTATAAATTGCATAAGGTATGTGATATATATGATACATAGGTTGGATGATACATAGGTTGGATGGGGCTCTGAGCAACCTGGTCTAGTGGGAGGTGTCCCTGCCCATGGCGGGAGGGTTGGACTAGATGGCCTTTAAAGGTCCCTTCCAACCCAAACCATTCTGTGATTCTATGATTCTATATGATATATAGTATATAGAATATACTATATAGTTTACAGTATACAGTCCATAGAATATAATATATATAAATATTATATAGGTTGATCCAAAGCTGTTGAAGTGAATACTTCCTAAATGAAGCTTCCTTAAATAAACTCTGTTCGAGGTCTTAGATAAACAAGGCATAAATGGTGCTTAGAGATTCCCAGTGTCAACAGACGAAAGAAAAGGTGGTTTTCATGATCAGAAGAGTTCCTTGATACTGGTATGGGCTCCAACAAGCTAATATCAGAATAAATCCCAACCACAACTGACATTTTCTGATCTCCATATCTCTTATATTAGTCAAAATCCAGGGAGAAGTATTTAACACAGGCTGTAGCCCACGTATGGTGACTAAGCATAGAGAGCAAAAATTCTGTTGACTACTAGCCAGCAGGGAAGGCAGGAAACCAAAGACAACTATCTTTACACTCACTAAAAGTTTAAAAAAACAAAATTAAAAAATCAGAAATTGGACAAGAAAAGTAGTTTTCCTCCTTTGCTGGATATATAATAAGTTCTATCAAACAGAACGAGAAGCATAATTATCCGTCTTCATCCTGCCTTGCGTATTGCTGAGTGACTAGGCTGCTCTGCTGGCACGTGAATTCTCTCAAGTTGAACACATGGTAAACACAGCTTGCGGTCACAGGTCAGCCTGGTGAACTAAGTTAATCACAATAAAAATTTACTGTTGCATATGTTCAAAATAACATTGTGAGTCTTCAGAGATGCTGCAGCACCTAATATAAGTAGCGAGATTTAGATATGACTGGACAAACACATATAGTAACTACAAATTTAATCTTAAAAACACATGGGAGGCATTTCTGCCCCTACACTCCAGCCTTTATTTGATTCTTACTGCTGCTGTCCAAAATTCTTACTGTTGCTATCGGGGAGTGTAGCGATAGGACGAGGAGGAACGGTTTTAAACTGAAAGAGGGCAGATTTAGATGAGATATTGGGAAGAAATTTTTCCCTCTGAGGGTGGTGAGACACTGGCCCAGGTTGCCCAGAGAAGCTGTGGCTGCCCCATCCCTGGAGGTGTTCAAGGCCAGGTTGGACGGGGCTTGGAGCAATCTCGTCTTGTAGGAGGTGTCCACGAGATGATCTTAAGGATGAACTGGATGATCTTTAAGGTCTTTTCCAACCCAAACCATTCTATGGTTCTAAAATAAACCCAGGTGATTCTCCCCTGTCCACCAGTCAGGACTGATCACAGATGCCTTTTTCCTTTTCTTGTATCAGCTCACGTTCTCATTTTTCTTTTCTCACAGTTTCTCACAATGCTCCTCCCAGCTGCATCCTGGAATTAATGATCTAGCAGGCACCTTTGCCTTGAAATTGGCTCCTGAGTGCTGCTCTAGCGTTGTGAAAAGAAACCTGCAATACCACTATCCCAGCCTTTGCTCCACTGTGAAGCATCTTGCACGCATGTTTCAGTTGTGGTTCAGTTCCAGGCATTCCATCAATCCATCCCTTTCCCCACTGCATTCTCCGCTATTGCTGTGAAAGGAGGTACATCTACTAACGTCCATGCAGTCCTAGATTCTTTCTTTGTTCTGGTGCTTGAGGAAAAGTAGCCAGGCTGTGCAGTCTATGAAAAGTTGCATGGGCTGGTGATTTACATGTTCATTTACGATTTAGGAGGCAAAGTTCTAGTCCTAGTTGTCTCTTGCTGTTGTGCCCCCCTGGGAAAGTCATTATTGTTGTGGTCTTCTGTTCTGCGACCTGTAAAACTGGCACCTACCAGTGAGGTAGTTTGTGCTGTGTGGGTGGACAGTTACAGAGAAGAGCTTGCAGTTAATAACGTAGTGAAGAAAAGCTTAAAAAATTGATTTTGACATAATTACAAGACACTACTGTCAGGGTGCAGACTAATGACTGGCAACCAGCAGACTAGGGAAGAAAGTGCTCAGGTCATGCTAGGAATATTGTCACAGCCTTGGGATATTTTTGTTGGAAGCATTATTTTGTTTTTTATTGAAGCTTTACCTGCAGAGATCCTCAGAAAAGTGGGAATAGGAGATCCCACTGCCTGAGTATGACCTCTGCTGGCCAGAGTCCTTCGTTAGCAGAAAGCAAATGCGCAACTCAAATGTAACCTTCTAAAGGCCTGTTAAACTGGTCACACATTAGCTTTGAGTAAGGGTCAATTAATATCCCATATATTCGTAATAAATTTCGGACCTCAGCTGAAAATTTCTGGCACTTATTGTTTTAGAGTATGAGAAATGTTATAGTAAAACAGAAAACAAAATCTAATCTGAAAAAGTTCATTTTTTAAAATAGAATGTGTTCAACAAGTAAATGTAGTAGAGTATTTTCACACTACACTCAAAATCACAGTAAGGATTGTAGCAAGTTATCATCACTCTCAATAAACAATTAAATAGAACTACTATACTTTTAATTTTCAGTAAATAAAAATATCTTTTTCACTTGGAGAGTGAACTCTTCCTGCTATCCTGAAGTACATATCCTATGCTTTTGGTGCAGGTATTTTGTGCACAATAAATGATTGCTCGTTCCTTTACGTCTTCAAATCTGTGTAGTTTTAATATCCCCTTAAACTTCTCGGAGCTGTGAGTAACCATCTGTCAAGTCACTTCATAGGGAAAGGAAATGCATTGTTAGAATTTTATTGTTAGTAAATTTCTAGCCAAAATAATGGCAGTTGTGCCTCCTTCATTGTCACTCAGTATTTAATATTTTAGTCGGTAAGTACTGATGAGGTCCCAGCAAAGCTAGAGGCATGTTTCAACTACAGATAACAAAGAAAATTGCTTTGACATCTGCAGTTGCTAATCAAACAGCCCAAATGCATGAAAGCTTATGGATTTTCAATCTTCTGACTCTATCCTGCATTTAAGACTGATTGGTGAAAGAAGAATAAGCAAAACAGTAAAAGAAATGACTGGAGTGAAGTCAGTAGCTTCCGTCTCATTATGAGGAGTTTTATTAATTACTGAGGGGTACAATGCCATTTATGGGCTAGTTTCATAGAAAAGTTAGAGGAAGACCACAAATGACCTGGCTGTGTATTTAAACTTTTTTTTGGTCCAACTTTACTCCAAAATTTCAGCCTCAGGGTCCGACCCTGAGGGCGCCTGACATCACCGAACGTGTAAGCTTCTGTGAGTGAAGATAGCTACGCAGTGAGAAATTTGGTTTTGAGAGCTCAGTAAACTTGCAGTTGTATTTAATGTCCAAGAAGAATCTGATCTGGCGAATAGGAGACTGCAAAAGCAGTTTGGGAGCATGTTCGGACCATGGTGCGAAGCCTTCGATGTGTAATCTCACTGAATTTTTCAGCATTAGGCACAATTGCCATTTTTCATGAGAAAAGCTCAGGCACACCTAACGGCAGGATTCTGGATTCTCGTTTAAACAGGCACCTCATTTATTGAGAGGACAAGAGGGAGATGTCTTCTACGCTTTGCATGTCCACACCTGCAGTCTGCGGTGCCTTGCAGAGTTACTAACTTGCGCATCAGAAGCAATAGGATCGTGCTGGGAATAGTTCAGCACCTGACTTAATCAGCCTGGATTTTCAGGTGAAGTACGGCACTGGAATGAATATCCTCCTTCAGGTATGAGTCTGCATCTGGGACAGAATCCTCTCAGGGTCAAAGCTGGGCCCCAACCAATAACGGAGTGGTCTTTGGTGTTCCTACTCTACATGAGGTAGTGCCCCGTTCAGCGCATGTGCTATAATGAGTCCTGTTGTGGTATCTACACCAGCATGGGACGTTATGGTTCTGACACACCCTGGCACACCTCGGCCAGTTTCATACAGGTAACAGAAGATAAAACACAAGCTCTCAAGCTTTAGGACATCCAAGGAAACAGCTAATTAAGGCTTTTGAAGAGCGTACACTGGCTGCTAGCATAAGATAAAGCCTGTGCCGCTCTCTCTTTGCTGTTATTGATAGCCACAATAGGTAGATTAAGATATGATAGAGTATCTTTCCAACTTCATTCAGCTATCTACCTATAGTTTTTCCCCTACTTCTCCATCATTAAGGAAGGTTGGATGTGTAGCTCAGATCCCGTACCAGCTGGATAGTTTGACAATCAGAGGTACAATGCTTAAACTTCTGTGGATCTAGACCCAGCTCCACAACCGTGTTGCTGATGCACTGAGTGTGTACCATGGATTATTCCAAGCCACATCTAAGCCCAATCAATCAGTGTTTAGTAGTGAGATCCATTTCAGCAATTTCAAGACAAAACCCAGTCACTTACTAGTGACTGGTTAGTCACAGTTACCTATTCTAAATACTTCTTGGTTACAGTTCCTTACGTTTTATCAACTTGACAAAAAAAAAAAAGTTTTGATAAATTACAACAAATGGATTTTATCAGTGAAAGAATTCAACAATTACTATACAGAAAGGAAATCATGAGCCTACAGCTGACCAATGCTTGTGCCGCAGCTAATAGGGTTAAATTTTTGTAGTGGAATTCTAAAGAATGCGAGGGATAATCTTTCCCTTTAAAGTAATCTTGGAACATAGAGACATTAATCTCATACTTATGGTATCCAACAGCTTGGTCCTTGGTAGTAATTAATAGGACTTCTTTGCAGTTGCTGCTAAAATTAGCTTAGTCATGGTTTCCAACTAATACGTCTCAACTACATGCCTGCATAATTATGTCGTTTGATGTAACGTAAATTATAGCACTCATAAAAAGAATTACTATTTTGTAACATTATATTAAATATAACATCTTTTTACTGTTTGACAAAAAAATCTAATAAAAGCAACCATTTTCCCATGAGGAGTTGATATGCTGGTACTCCGAAATCTCAGAAATGCAACATATCGCTGCATTCCACATCCACAGGAGAGCAGTCTCTGATGTATGTTATGATGTCATATTGTTAGATAAGCAAATAAGAGTTGTTTCGTTCAACTGCTTAGAAAATCTTGTCCTTTGTCTCACCACTGTTTATGACAGAGATGTTTTTATCAGGCATAATGAAACAGTCGAAATAGTCACATATGATGAACACCCTAAATCAGCAACACATGGGAGCAACTGCCTGTGTTGAGCACACTGCAATATAAATTAAGGAAATGACAGAACTTTGTATGTTCAAAATAATTCCCTAGCAAACAGAAAACAAAACATTTAACCTGGTGTAGATATTTAAGAGTTCATATAACATTTTAGAATGAGGAATTCAAATATTCTGTGTTAGTCCAAGAATTAGGATGATCTTACGACTTGTTTGGTACCCCTAAGAAGAAAGGCCAATCAAGACAACATTAATGCATTTGAGAATATGGTCAAATTAAGTTTGTAATTCAAGCACGGCAGTGATATTGCATACTCTCGTGTTACTAGGATTCCACTGGCTTAATTTTGTCTGTAATACTTGAGTGTTTTTCAGGAAGAGTAAGTGCCCATCCTCTTCTGGTAGGACCCCACCCATTAAAAGTAAACACATCTCCATAAGCAACCTCTCCCTCTCTTATACACAGTTCCTTGAAAACAGGCAAAATGAATAGGAGTGACTATGAAATCTAGGACTACATTTTCCTTTCATTTTTTAATAGCAGTTGTGATAAGGCTGTTCTCTAAATCACTGCCTTCATTGTCTCTTTGCTGCAAGGCCACCACACTCTTATGAATTGCAAATAACTGAGCATAGAGAAAGGTGCTTTAAAAATGTTTTATCAGTATGCCTTCAGTTTCATTTTTGAAACTGTAATTGAGATTCTATCTGAACTACTGACCTTCTCCCATAACAATGAGTGCAATGTTTCATGTCGGTGTTACAAGAAGTTTGAATTCCTTCTCATAACAACAGCTCCGACTTCTCTTTTCAAACATATTTCAGAATCTGAACTTCATGTTCCTACTTGAAAACATAAGTAATGTGAACAAATATCTTCCTATTCTGTGGGGACTGGGATTTATGATAAAAGAAAAACAGGCACTAGGAGCAATGTGTGCTCCACGCATAAAAAGGGAACAGTCAGCTAAACCAGCGTAGTGATGGAAAACAGAGTGGGCTTTGATAGATGTGTGAGTATATATTTCTTCATCATGAGAAACGGAAACATTCTGGAGTTGTAGAGAGATCTGTAAGCTCTAGCACTAAAATTCGTTTCGGCTCAATACACATCAGGAATGCAGTGTACTAATAAACTGTAAAAAGGGATGGAGGAATGAAGGGAAAAAACAAGGTCTAAATTTACTTCCAAAGGATATGGACTAATTTTGTTTAAATTCTGACATGCCTCTCAGCCTCTTAGTGCCCAAAAATGTCATAATATTTTACCAAGACACCCCCCAAGCAGTATAAAGATTATTATTCATTTAACTTAAATACCATGGAATATTAATCTTTTACTTTGAAACTCTGTAATTTCAGCCTTACGATTTATTTGCACAGAAGAGTATCTAAATCCTCAGAATTACTTAAATACCTAAATCCTATCTAGGCACATAATTCCCATTTTGCCAACGTGCCTAAATATCTTAGGGTTTTATTGATCATAGAATCACAGAACCGTTTAGGTTGGAAAAGACCTTTAAGATCATCCAGTCCAACCATTGACCCTACTCTACCAGGTCTGCCACTAAACCATGTCTCCAAGCACCACATCTACACAACTTTTAAACACCTCTAGGGATGGTGNAGCCGGCTGTCCACCAGGAACCCCAGATCCTTTTCTGCCAGGCAGCTTTCCAGCCACTCCTCCCCAAGCCTGGAGCGTTGCCTGGGGTTGTTGTGACCCAAGTGCAGGACCCGGCACTTGGCCTTGTTAAACCTCATGCAGTTGGCTTCAGCCCATCAATCCAATCTGTCCAGGTCTCTCTGCAGAGCTTTCCTACCCTCAAGCAGATCAACCCTGCCACTTAATTTGGTGTCATCTGCAAATTTACTGAGGGTGCACTCAATCCCCTCGTCCAGATCATCAATAAAGATATTAAACAAGGCTGGCCCCAAAACTGAGCCCTGAGGAACACCGCTTGAGACCTGCCACCAGCTGGATTTAACACTGTTCACCACAACTCTCTGGGCTGGGCCGTCCAGCCACTTTTTAATCCAGCAAATACATAGGCTTTAAAATTTTTCTGTACATCATTTTTCCATGTTATGGAATTTTATGTTATGTAAACTTAAAGGAAGTTTCCACTTTTTTAGCACTGAAGAACTACCTTTTCGCTTAAGACTATTCAGACAATATTTCGTAATGACTGTTTCAGAAAGGTAAACATTTGATTTCAACACCAAATGAGTAAAATGAAAAGGTAAAAAAGCTAAAGCTAACCAATATTCATCCTTTCCAAATACAGCTACTTTAAGGCAATGGCACTTAAACCCTTATGACCACCAAATAAGTTTACGGATGTAAGATCAAAGCATATTCAGACTTGATGCTGTTGAATTCTAACTGTTCTTCAAAACAATTCAAAGAATCACAGACTGGTTTGGGTTGGAAGGGACCTTAAAGCTCACCTAGTTCCAACCCCCCTGCCATGGGCAGGGACACCTCCCACTAGACCAGGTTGCTCCAAGCCCGTCCAACCTGGCCTTGAACACCTCCAGGGATGGGGCAGCCACAGCTTCTCTGGGCAACCTGGGCCAATGTCTCACCACCCTCATAGTCAAGAGTTTCTTCCAAATATCTAATCTGAATTCCTTACCTCAGATTTCTGACATCTTGAACATGGCCATTGCAGAAGCTTAGTTATTTATCTAGATTTTTGTCATTTTCAGTGGATATAATGCAAAAATATTTGCCCTGACCAGGGTTTGTTTGGCACTAAGTAAAAACTGTAAAAACTGCTTAGATGATAAAATTGTGATACGGCCATTTTCCCTTAGACTGTAATTCAAAAGAATGTATTCACACCTGTACCTCATATCTGCTTCTGTATCTACGATAAGCTGATTTAAAGAGTGTCCTGAGATCATCTCATGTGAATTTGCATCAGCTGCACAACTGTTTTATAATTCTAGGCATCAAGTATTTCCTACTCAAAATGTTGCTATGAAGTACACATATTTTCCTGAATCTGACCTGTTTCCATTTCATAGTGAGACTGCGCTTTGATAAACTTTGCATAACTAACACAGATGTTTAATATCTCCAGTAATTTGATGACATATTATTTCTTGGAGCTCTAGATCTCATTATAGTCTGTGTTTTTTAGATAATGATTGTATATTATACTTACAGTAATTTTTAAATTTAACTTTGTAGGAAGAGAACAATTTATCTGAATGAGAAAGGATATCTGGACTAACAAAAATTTAAAATAGAGACTGAAATGGCATGATTTATGAAATATTCAGTGTTCCTCTCTACATGAGTACTCCCTAGATTTTTCTTGTTTATGAGAGACTAGCCAAAATTTCAAGAACATAGAAAAAAATCCCCAGCTATGTAGGTCAAACTCTACTCTCAATTATACCAAAGCAATCCAAATTTCACCAGATGAAACCACAGGTTAAAAAAAGAAAAGCAGAATCTAAATTATTACTTCCAGATAAGGAAGTTCCTGGAAATTATTCCCTTAAATTTTAGAGCTGGAAATACGACCTCTACCTATTCTAAGAAAGAATCAATGTTTCTTAGAAACATTATCTGGCCTGGTTTGACATCAGCCATGTCAGCCACGTCATTTCAGCTAAAAAGCATTCTGCAGGCACGGAGGGAGTCCAAAACGTTGTGTTACTGCCTCAAACTCAAAAGTTGTGTGAAGCGAGTAAGAACGCACAGTATTTTGGTGATTCCTCTTCAGTATATCCCTCATTTTCTACTCTCCAACAAGCAGAATTTTCTCAAAGGAACTTCAAGCATCTTCTGTTATTTTACGGCACGTAGATGGCGATGAACAAATCAAATAGCATGTTTCACAGGGTAAAATTACATTTTGGACTTGATCTTTAATACTGTAGATGCAAGCTTTAACTTAGCAACCTGATACACAATCAGTTAAGTCAACTGAGAGATTTTGTTAATATTAATGGACACTCTACCAGACTCTGAATCTGGACAAAATTTATCAAAATTATTACTTTCTTGAAAGTGAAATGGGTATTTTTGAAGCTGTGACTATTAGTGTGCCAAATCTGTGAGCTTCACGTAAGTTATATGATGCGTATCCCACATAATTAGCCACAGGCCTGTTTGGAAACTCAGTCTGTTTAAGAAATTGATTTAATCTCTCTCCCTCATTATTTACAAAGGGCTGTCCACTTCATACTTGACATGACACGTATACGCATGTGAAATAAAACATGTCTGAAAGTCAGGCTCAGTAAACAAATTCGCAAAATAGATTTCATGCACACAGAAAAGTGACTTGACCAAATTATTGAAGACTGATGAGTTTTTTAATCACTTACTTTTGAAAACACCAGCCTCAACAGCACGCTGTTGTTGCAGATCTTGAAAATTATCAGACACTTTAATTACTTCCTGTATCTCCTAATTTTTTGTCTCAGAACATTGCAATGACTGAGTGCATTGCCTTTTGGCTTTTATTCAGAAGCTAGAAATAATCCAGAAGTTTATTTATAAAATTTGACAGCTTGTCTCCTTATGACCCATGAAAAGACTGGATTTGGCAAAATGATCTGAAGAATTAGCTTCCCCTAGATAAACAACAAGATGCCTGCCACCTAAGAAAATCCTCCTGGGAAGACGGATTTTCTTTAAGCAAAAGTTAGAATAATTCTGTTATGACTAGCATAATATAGTGACCCAGTTCAAGGTATCTGTTAAAACACGTGCAAGCACACACTCCTTTTTAGCTGTCTTAGCACAGTATGTGATCCAACGTCTAAAGACAACTTTTTAAGCGGGAATAAAATCTTAATTTACATAGATTGACAAGTTATATGTAAACTAAGTGTTTCCATGTGCAGTGGAAACCGCATACTCGTAATTGTTGACAAAGTATTTCCCTAAAGGATAAACTTCTGAAAACCATGTTAAGAAAACCCCCAGGTCTTTTCTAGAGGTGCAGGCTTAAAATGCTTGCTTCAATTTAACAATTAACTGTACTGATAAATCTTGAACGTACTGCTAGCGCTACTTTGTTATTTATGTAAATAGCACGTGTCAACAAAATATGTTAAGAGCATGAGAAAAAGCTGGATGGTACTACAGCAGATTTTACACTGGTCATAACTCTCTTGTGTCACTAAGCCAGTTGCTAATATAAGACAACATCCCAATTTCCCTAAATTGTGAATCTTCTATGACACGTCTATCAGAAAATGTAGATATGAGGAATAACTTCTCATGAGTTAGCCATTCCAAGATGACAGTGGTGCATTCAATCAGACAGACCGGTATTCTTTTATACGATAAAAAGTATATAGGCTTAATTCTATACTTAATTAATCTGAAAATAAACAGTAAAATAATACCTCACATACTACTTATTTTAGACTAAAGACTTCAGTGATTTTGAAGTGTCTAAGGACCTTCAGATTAAATTTTATATCTTGTGAGAATTTTAGCATAGTGCAGTTAATTTTTAATGGTGTCATAAAATCATAGAATGGTTTACGTTGGAAGGGACCTTAAAGATCGTATGGTTCTTGTTTCTAAAATAGTCTTTCTTTTATTTTAATGAAGCACCAGTAATACTTATCATTTCTGGAAAAGAAAGACAGAATTGCTTTAATCCACATTTCAGTAATTCCCAAATTCAGTATTTTTTATACAAAATAAAGATGACAATTGACTCTTCTGAGAGTTTCAAGACTGGTCCATAAAGTCTTGAAAGTCTTGAATGTGTCTTCATTCTGACCCATGCAAAGACTGGATTTGGCAAGATGATCTGAAGAATCAGCTTTCTCTAGAAGCAAGATGCCTGCTGCCTAAGAAAATTCTCCTGCGAAGACAGATTTTTTTTTAAGCAAAAGTTAGAAAAATTAGAAAGTTAGAAAAAAGACAGAAAATTCTAGCCTAATGCAACGACTGAGCTTAAGGTATCTGTTAAAACAGAAGCAGGTACACAGTTCTTCTAGTCTTTTTCGGTTTTTGATGTAATGTGAAAACACGGACGTGCATTAGCACACACTTTTCAAAACTGATGCCAAAGAGGTTTTACTCACCCAACAACAGCCCGATTCAATTTCTATTTTAACTTCTGCTACTATCAGATGGAGATCGAGAGTCTAATTCTAGATTTGTAATCCATCACTGAAAATTCTTCAGGTGACAGTATTCTGGGGACGTTTTTGAGATGTTTGGATAGCTGTACATTTTGAAAGCCCTAGTGACACTACCACTGGCAGTTCTTGCCAAGCGTTCAGTGGGAAGTTGGCATTTATTTTTTTTCCCAAGGCCGCATAAATGTCTGGTTGTTTATATTACTGTTATCTGGCTGGAGTGTCTTTCTGTACTGTAGTTCATGTGCCCTTATTGGTATTAGTAGAAATTACAATAATGAGGGACTACAACTTATTTTTTGCTCATTTTATTTGTGATATCAGATTATTATTTTTTTGCTCTTTATCACTTCATATTACTTACTGTATTTTGCTGTTCTGCATAAAATGTGATAAATTTAGGTTTAGTATTAGTACAATATGATGAGTCAAACTCCAAAATACGTGCCTATTAATTAGGGATATCCACCTGGATACTTTATATAAAAGATCCAGTGCAGAGGGGTTATCTCCAAGTTAACTGCTGGCCTTACTGGATACTGAAATGCATTAAAGGGTCAGAATGAAACGGGGGAAAAAAAGACAGAAAGAAAGAATGTGTAATGATTTCAGATAAGGGTACTCCCAATTAACTACACAAAAATCCTAGCCTAAGTATGAGTTACAGTGTTAATGGAGCAGATATTTCATAACAGTATTTTATTCACAAAAAGGGCTAGCTTCCAGAGACCTCACTTACTTTTCTTAAGAGCCAGAAAAAAAATCTCACCTCTTAGCAGGATGTCCCAAAAATTACGGGCAGAAAAAACTTCCTGGGACTTCTAGTTCAGCTCTGTCAGCGTTCTTATAATTCTGCGTCTGACCAAGCTTGAACATTCTAAGAATGGGATTTCTGTCACTTTGCTCAAAGTCCACTTTATAATAATGATGAAGTCAAAGGCTTTTTAAACACTGGGGAATTTCTTTTGACACAAAATAAGATTGTTTGAATTTCATACGTGTTTAACCTTGGGGTAGAGAAGTTGAATTAGAAAAAGAAACAACTATTGCCTCTTCAGAACAGATTTTCCTTTAAATTACATCACATTTTTTGATTACATGAAAATATTTTGTTTTCCAACAAGACATTTGTTATTTTGTTTAACAAAAAAGCCCAAGAAAAATCTAAATGAAGCACCTATTATTGGAACATTTCTTATGGAACAACCGATGCTATTTCTAGTGGAGAAAATTGACAAATCACAATTACATTTGGAATTTATATATTTTTAAATTGGGTTTCAAATATTTTTTCCATTTTCTTCACTTTACAAGTCCTCATTCATGAGGGTTTGCAGCCTAAATTTTACAAATAAAGCCAGTGTTAGCACTTGGCATGTTTCAAAGGTTTTTTTATCTCATTTCCTGCTTTTAATTTCAAACAAACTTCTGCAATAAGTCGTCTTTGGCAGCATTTTGCAGTAGCCAATTTGCTTCTGCAAATACTAATAGAGAGATTTTGTGGATAAAAGCCACAGTAAATAGCTGATAATCTCAACTAATGTAAAGTATTTGCTGTAAAATTGTTTGCAGAGAGATTTTGATGTCAACACGTTTCTTCCTGAATATTTTGCTTTACCCTGGATACTGTTTTTCTCCGATTCAGAAGGCAAGCCTAAAACTCAGAGAACATCAGAGAACAGCCATGTGTAGGTGTGTTTTTGAGTCATCGTGATAATCAATTAGTATTTTCTATAGAAAACAATCAGTTTAGAGAAAATACAACTGAAATAAAAATGGAAAATAATTCCTTTTCCAAAGGTACCCGAATCTGGAGCAGAGCTGCTCAGGTTAGCCAACATATTTCCTCAATATTTGTGGATTAGTAATAAAAACTGGGCTGAAAATGAATTTTTTATTTAACTCTAGCAAATATTACTGGATGACTGTAATGCGTGACACAATATTAAAGCATTAGGTCCATGTTCTCTGTAACAATGTAATATATGAAATGTGTCAGAACAATGCTTGCATCCCACACAACAGCACATTTTAAGTAAGGCTGAAATGGTGTCTTGATGTTAATGCAACAGCCAACAATGTCTTTCTTTTTTAAAAAAAAAAATATCAATTTAAATGTTTCTTTAAATTGTAAATGTAGCAACACAAGTCCACATGCCTTATTTGCTCTTCACACTTGTCCTCCTCTAGGCAATGCAAATGAATGTTTTGCATTTTTCCATTAAAGGGTGGCTTTTCCATTCCACTTTGGGAAACACTTGTAGGAGCCAGGCATCAGAATTCAACAAATTATTATAAACTAGATAGTGCTGCCTTAAACACAGCTTTACTTAGCATGTCTAAATATCTGAATATTTAGTGATTTCAAAGAAGACGAGAGTCCTTTCCTGTAGTCTAGCCTGTTTCCATGCTCCTTCCAAAGCATCAATTGTTTCTAAAATAAGATCTTTTCAAGGACATCTAAATAATTTCCTGTCACATCCATATCTGACTCTTACCAGTGCACCAGTATGGAATTCAGTTATCAGCTGGGAAATGCAGACATGCTAAACTTCAGTCTGTGGTAGGAGGTATTCTGCATGTTGTTAGAATGGGACAATACCAGAAATGACATAAACGTTAACGGCAGAAATATGAAGCACTGAACTTATTTACTCCGCATGACATTTTTAAATGAATTTTTTGCTTTCTGTCTGGCTAGCAAATGCAAAGCCAGACTTTTTCAGAACTTCAGCCAACGCTACAGGATCTTCCCTTACAGAGTTTGGGAGCCATTCTAACCATAATTCTTTCCTAAACAGAAAAACCTTTCACACCACGGTTCTCTCCAGATATTTTGTATCTCCAGTGATAACTGGTAAAGTCCAGAAGAGGTAACCATAACTGTCATTCTCGGTGACCTGCTCTGAGAAGCTGCTTGCTTTGGTGGGGTTTTGCCCCTCCTGAAGGAAGGAGGGTGAGTTAAAGAGGAAAGTCACTAGGTAGAAAGAAGCTCATCTAGAGACTGAACTTTGCTGGAAGGATATTTTCAGTGGGTTTAAACTCTGCTGGGTGCCAGGCAAATGTTGGTGGTTGGTCCTGTTGTCTGTCCCTCTGGAATCCTTGTCTAGAACAGCCCCAGAATGTGCTTAATGAAATTAGTCTTTAGTTTAAGAAAAAAATGTATTATAGTAGAGAATATGCCTGACAGCACTACGGGTAGATAGCCTGGTTATTTAGTACTACTCTAACACCAAAATATTTATTTATGAATGAAGGCTCCATTATGGAAGACACTGGACAGAGAAGTAAGAAAGAATATGGTTGCTGCTTAAAAAAAAAAGTGAAAATTGAAATGTAGAATGTGTGGCTGGGAAGGCAAGAAATAGGTTAACAATGTATAAAATTTTTAGAAAACAATGTTTCCGCTTTCCTGATTAATATTAAACTGCTACTACAGCAGAGAGAGCATCAAAGGGGCATATTTCCAGATAGAGGGAGTGACATACGGAGGGAGAGGGAAAGAGCGCTGAGGTAACTGAAGGGAAAATGGGCACATAATGACTTAAAGTTGGTATTATTCACTTTGGAAAACTGTGGTCTATAAAAGGTGAGTAGATTTAATACTGAGACTATGACTAATTGGTGTCTGCCCTTATAGACAAGGTCAAGAATGGTGGTGGTGGCAGTAGACCCCTCTGTTTAGGCACTCAAATCGCTCCCATGGTATTTTAACCAATATCATTTAAAAAGGAGTTGTTTTTGAAAACACAGTCATTATCTTTTCAATATTCGTCACGAGAGACATCCATGAAATCACACCGTAGCACATTACAATTTCAGTTCCTGTGGTACGAGGGACTAGCTAATGGCTTTGAATCTCATATCTTTGTTCAACTTGCTTGCTGGGTCCTCACATTCCCTTACTGATTCACCATGTCCGTCCTCAGACTTGATCTAAGATATTTGATTTTCAAACCAGACAGACAGGAATCTGAATATTTTCATGGGAAGTTGTTCAGAAATACTTACACAGTTGTCCACCACTTTTGACGCAGGTTATCTGTCACCTAGTGAAATCAGTAGCTGCTGCATTTCACAGAATTAGATGCGTTAAGAAAGATCATCAAAACTGTCTGAATGAGCAATCTTTTAAACTGACCTAGAAGTAGGGTGCAGTCCTAAACCTGTCCACTCCTTTCCTGGGAGCAAAGTGATAAATTCCAGTTTTCCTTGTTTGTGTTTGTACAGGCAGAAGAGGAAGCCAAACCAGAGGGAATAAGCAGAAACATACAGCTCTTTTGTTACAAATGGCACAGTTCAAATACTCAGGACATAGCTCCAAATCCGTACTTTGCCTAATTTGACACAGGAATTTGAGCTGAGGTCAGTTAGCCTACAGAAAGTGTCTTTACTATAAGACTTTCTAGGTGTTCTAGACTTATAATATGGCTAAAAGTATAAATAGTTGACCAATACCTGGAGCAATTTTATTCTAATCTGTTTTCATACTTGTGGTCAGAACATGTCAACAAAATTGAGTTTGCTGAGGAAGACGGTGCTTAGGCTGGGAGTCCTCCTTTGGGACCGAACTTCAGCTAAGATAAGAGCCGGCTGGAATCAGAACTGATGTTGGGAACACGAACTCATGGGCAGCAACTGAAATGCAGAGAGAATGTACCTGCCTTCAGAGAAGGGCAGCAGTTAGTGATATCAGTGTTGCCTAAATGGGTAGTTAAGTGCCTGAAGTGGTGTATATTATCACTAAAGTACTTTTGAGGAACCCGGCTGAGTGAAAATCCAGCTATACATCTATCTCCAGGTATCTTCTAACTGAAACATTGTTTCATGGCAGTTTTATTTTGGTCATATTTTGACTTTATCTGCTCTTTTCTCAGGCACAGTATTTGTTCTAGTAAACTCTGATAAAAAAGAGGTCAGCTGTGTTGTTTTTGTAACTTCTATTTCTGTCTTATTCGTGTTCCAACACTACCATTACACTTTGCAATACTTGAGCACAGGATTATGAATTCTTTGTTTCTGGCATTTCTCTTGAGCTTTTTGACAGTAAGAAAAAATCAAGTAGAGAGTCTGGAGGAGGTCAACAGTTTACAACTTTTTATTATTTTAACAATAATAGCACTGCAGCTTTCCTCAGATTAACATGTCACTAACACCATCAATCTAAAATGTACCCCCTCCCAAGCGTCCCTCACCAAGTCAGTCAGGAAATACAAAAAAAGATCTATATTTATATGTACATATATGCATTTTTGCAACCTTCAGCAAAGTAACTGAAAAACAATGGAACAGACTTTTGTCTGCTCATTACAGCTACTAAAATCTTTATCTTAGACTCTTCTTTGTATTCACTCATTTATAGAATATGGGGCTAATTTCACAGAATCACGGGGGTTG
>VYXH01003641.1:0-36815 GCA_013397275.1 Burhinus bistriatus
ACCCCAACTCTCTCATCCTGTCCATACAGCAGAGGTGCGCCAGCCTTCTGATCATCTTCATGGCCTCCTCTGCACTCGCTCCAGCAGGTCCATGTCCTTCTTATACTGGGGAACCCAGAGCTGGAGGCAGCACTGAAGGTGAGGTCTCACCAGAGAGGAATAGAGGGGCAGAATCCCCTCCCTTGACCTGCTGGCCATGCTGCTGGGGATGCAGCCCAGGATACAGTTGGATTTCTGAGCTGCGAGCGCACGTTGCCAGGTCATGTTGAGCTTCTCATCAAACAACACCCTCAAGTCCTTCTCCATGGGGGCTCAGAGCCCCCTTTTTCTCAGGCAAGGTGAGGTCAACATGGTTCCTCAGTGTGAGCCCACAGTGCTCAGCCCAGCTGAGAGGCTGGACTGGGGGTTGGCTCTGGGAGCCCTGTGGCTTACAGCTTGACAGCTCTGGGGTTAAAGTTCAGTGTAGCAGTGGCAGCAGAGTGAGTTTGAGGAGGAGATGTTGGGCAAAAGCAGGATGTAGCAAGCAGGATTGCAATGGAGCGGTGGTCTGAGTGAGTTTGGAGGTACAGGGATATTTGTGTCATCCAAGGGAGGGATGCTAAATAGTTTTGACTTATGAGAAGTGAGAATAAGTAGTGAGATTTCAGACACAAATGAGCTCCATAGCTGAGGGACAAGTTGACCTTAGTTGTTGGGGGCTACAGGACACTTCTGGGGGCTCACTCTTGCCTCACATGTCTCCCTCTCCACCCTCTCCAACCCCACCAACCCCTCACCAGGACATTCAGACCTTCCCTTCTCTGGAGGCTTCCTGCCATTTCTTCAGCTCACATCCCTGTCCAAACCAGGCACCCCAATCACATCCCCCATGGATGGGTCTGGGACCCCTGAATTCTTCATGTGGGAGAAGGAGGAAGAGGAAGAGAAGCAGAGGAGGACTTCAAACCTTCTGACTTTTCCCTGGACTTAGCTTTGAAGATGTCTGAGTCCCACCACCATGTCCAGCTGGACCACCGAGTCCAGCTGTGAGGGGCAGCCCCAGATGCAGCCCTGCAGAAGTTGGGGAAGGTACTGGCATCCCTGCAGTACTTGCTGCTCTGCCTACCAAAGCATCCCCCTGCCTACACCTTCCTCAGGTCCCTGGCTCTGCCTGCACCGCTGAAGGCAGCTGTTGGGGAGCAGTCCCCACCTTGGAGCTGTGCGTGTCGGGGCGGGGCTGGGGGAACCAAGCAAAGTTCCAGCAGTGGTGTACAGAGCAGGAAAACAAATCTTTCAAGCAGCATTGCAAGTACATTAAAATAAACCTCCAGGCTTGCTCTGACAGGGCCGAAATGGTGTTTTCTTATGCAAGTGGTGACCTGTGGTTCGTTACAGACACAAAACCAACAGCAGCCCAGAGAGAAGGAGCCTGACGTTCAGCTCAGAGGAGGTGAGCCTGAAAACATCACCCCAGTGACTGTGGGAGCTTGCTAGGATGCAGATCTGCTGGGACAGGCACCTGACAGCCTCCCTATCTAGCCAGCACTGGAGGGACAGGACATGGCTAGGGGAGGTCATCACACCTCCAGAGTGTAAGAGATATTGGAAAGACCTCATCAGTGATAAGACAGCCCACTTCCTTCTTCCCTCTCAGATGGGATAGTCCTTCCTCATTTAACCTCCTTGACCTGCAGCTCCTGGGGAGGAAGTGTCGCTGTGCCTTCTGCTAGAGGTAGGGTGATCCGAGCGGTCATTTCCATGATGTACATCTTCAGAACTCCCCCAGCATCTTGCATTTAGGAGAAAACTCTGCTTCTCACTCCTAAACAGCTTAAAGCAACCTGGAAAAGGCAGCAGCTCCAGGTGCGAACTTCAACAAAAGCTCACTCAGAGGGGAATATGTTAGCAAAGGGTGTGAAAGTCAAGCCACTGCCAGAAGAGAAAAATATTTCTGGTTCTTTTAAAAAAAATTGTCTTCTGAATTCCAGAAATTCCCAGGTTTGTCCTAGGATCACTGAAGACCGGCTCTGCACCCCAGCACTCAGGTAGACAACACAGAAAGGGGCCAGGCTACCTGTGTGCTTTGCGGGAGGAGTGGCAGCACCTCTCTTATTATGCCTCAGCTTCCCCAACCACAGAGATGAGCCTGTAGAAAGTGCTGTGACACCCAGGATACACTCCTGCTGCTCGGCCAAGGGGTACAGGGGTGCCCTGTAGTGTGTGCAGCAGGCTCGGCACAGCTCCCTGCACACCCCTGCACTGGGCTGGGTGGGAACCAGCCAGCTCCCCACTCCTGTGTCAACGTATGCACTCACTGCAGCACTGCAGAGGGTGTGGAAGCCGTTGTCCAAATTAATCGAGCACAAATTAACACAACATCTGTTTCCTGTCTTTTCCCTGCTGAGTTCCCTGAGGGGAAGTGAGGCAGCGCTGCACATGAGAGGAGACACACGGGGCAAGGGCAGAGCTGAGGGTGGCTGGCAGGGATGCTCCCACGGTGCACAGCCAGCTCGCCTCTGCTACGTCTGTGGGGCTCAGGGCTCTGCAGGAGTGTCCAGCAAGGGAAATACGAGGTTATTGTGTGCGCAAAAATGCCTTGGCCTCCAACTATTGTGGTTGCTTTGGGTCTCCAGACATTCACTTCTGTCCCAAATCTGGCAGAGAAGACAGTGCTCATGGTGTCCCTAGACCCCTGTGGGTGTCAGAGCTGTCAGCAGCCACACCACTGGCAGAGAACAGGGAGCTAAATGCTGATCTCTAAGCACCAGCAATAGTCACCATCAACCACAGGGGAGAACTTGGAGGGGTTGCATTTGCAGCATCACTTTTTCAAACTTGGTGTGTTTTTGCAGAGCGGCTAGACTGTCAGCTCTTTCCCAGCGTTGTATGCAGTGCCTTGGGATCCCAGTCTGATACTAACCCAAAACATCACACCTGTACCACTGGCCTACAGAGCAAGTGCTCTGCCATCAGTGGAAATGCATGGAGTGAAGGCAGACCACCTGAACTGGTGGCTCAGATGCCACAGGTGCATCTTCCCGGTATGCCGCAAAGCAACACAGGTCCCATGAGCTCTGCCAGGTCCCAGGAGCTCTGCCAGGTCCCAGGACCTGCTGGGCGTCTGTAACGGGGGGACCTGTTTCAGGAATCCCATGACTTGAAGGGTTTTTCTATTTCACCTTAATTACTGGCTCTTACGGCCAGGGAGAGAAGCCTCTGACACTGGGTACCATCCGTTCAAGAGCACAGGCAGTGTGCACGCACCCAGCCTCCCAGCATTGCCTGCTCTCAGCTGACGATTTGAAGTGGCTTTTATTAAATGAAGCTCAGCCTGGCCCCCGTCATTGCGATAAGATCCCCTAGCGAGACGGAAATGAGGACATCATAATTAACATGGTGAGTGCATGCACTGGGGGGGAGGAACATGATTGCATCTGTATTCAGGGGCTTGCCTAATAGTTTAAATTAAAGTCAACACCAGTTATAAAAAAATTTTCTAGATCATGAAAGGGGAAAGATGCAAACACCAGATATCTGGGCTGCTAAGCAAGGTCTTAGAAGTCTCCCAGGGCCTGTGCAGCACAGCAGTGGGGAGAAGGAGGAGGAGCAGAGCGGGTGAACATGCAAGGAGAGACCATGTCCCCCTGGAGCAGCAGCTCAGCCTCCCACCACTTTTGTGGTGCCCACGGAGGGAGCCAAGGGATGAGGTCTCCCCAGCCCTGGGACAGCTTCCAGGAGGGATGCCAGATCTGCCTGGCATAGCAAAGGTTTTGCTGTCACTGAGACATCCAGCACTTTCCCTCCTCCTGAGAGCAAGCACTAAGCTACAGCACCTTCCCAGGAGCTGCTAGATCCCTTGCACCACTGTCACTGAGAGAGGGGAAAAAAAGAGAAGAACGTTATTGCAGCTATAAATCATTAGATGGGAGGCATTAATGGAGATAATCCCCATGAAATCAGTCACTGCTGTGGCTAAGGAGGGATTTGTCAGGCAGTTAACTACCATGAGCTTCACTGCAGGTGATTAAGTCCTGGTAGTGACCAGCGTCTGGGGAATTAGCAATAACCCAGCATTTACTGAACAAGCACTGGGAGATGAGCTTTTCTCTCAATTACTAGTCTAAATCTTTATTTTCCAATGTTCCATTCCTACCCATCTTCTTTTTCAAAGAAAACGAGTTTCGCTACAGCTTGCCCTGTAACTTGCTAGTATTCCTGGATCTGGGCAGAGGCTCGGATTGGAAGAGAAACACAAGAAGTAGCACAAGGACATCAAGGAGAGCCCCAATATCTTTTGGTGCTCCAAGGAGAAAGACATGACCCTGAAGGGGGTTGAAATGGCAAGCCCACAGCACAGTTTGAACTGGGGACTGTGTTTTGCAGAGTGGGCTTGGGATAAAGAGAGACCCTGCTCTGTAACAGCTGGCGTGTCAGATGGGTTTCATCCAAGCCATGAACTGGTTGTTGGCTGCAGGACCAGAGCCGGGCAAAACAAGTCCCCTGCTGCATAGGCTTTGCTCTGCAACAGTTCAATTCTGGGGCATTTACAGCAGCACGGTACACCAGCATGAAATCCCCATCTCTGGTGCACAAACACTGCTGAGAGACCATGCGACAGGCAGAAATACATAATCTGTGCTCTCAGCTGGTTGTTTAAGCAAATGTGGTGCCTTTCTGCCATTTTGCTTTTTGAGCTACTGCAGAATGAGGGAAAAGCACTCTTGGCTAATTGTGCCCAGGGGCCTCAGGATATGTCCCTTTACCAAGAGCGGAAGGGCAGAGGTGGAGAGGTGCAAACCACCCCTGAAGGTATTTCCTGGGCTTCCACCAGCAAAACCAACATGGATCATGCCAGACGTTGCGGCAGCTGCCTGGGTGGCAGATGACCACCAGCTCTCTGGGCTGACCCCAGCCCATGCAGCAAGGGAGGTGCTGTGGGGCCAGACCACAGAGGTGCTGGTGGGGGGCAGAGAGGGAGGTCGTGGGCAGCATGGGGGGCCTTTCTCCAGCACTCAAGATGCTCTCATTATAATTAGCTTTTGCAAGGCATCATTCAAGCTCCTTAGATACCCTGTGTCTGAACAAAATCATTTCCTGTTTGACTTTGTAAATCAAAGTAGATGATACAATAATTATTAATAATATGTTGACTTATCTCATCAACGTTTTAATTAGTCAGTAGAAAAGCAATTTGCAAAGGGGCCAATCAGGCTCCTTCTGATCCAGTAGGTCACGTGCCAGGCAAGGAGAGGGGAGAGAAGGGCGCTGGGGCACTGGGGCGTTTTGCTGGGGAGAGCTGGGAAACCAGAGGCACAGAAGGAGAACGGGCAGCCTCTTTGACAGCATTGATAAGAGTTTAATTTTCAATGCAAAGGGAATTGTTCTGGGGGTGGAGCGAGCTGCAAAGCTCCTGGGAGCCCTTTGATGTTATAATTGAGAGGAGAGGCAGCCTGCGGGACAGGGATGCTCCGGGTGACCCTTCTGCTTCCTGCACGTGTCTCCAGGGTGGAGGTGAGGAGGGGGACACAATTAAACCCCTGAGCAGCAATTACAGTCAATTACCCCTCAGTTAATTGTCTGGCAAGAGGAAATGTCAAAACAGGCCATGCATGCCTCCCTGATGGCTTGACACTCCCTAGGGCCAATGGTGCTGCTGACCCTCACTGTGGCCATTGCTCCTGGCCCCCTGCTTCTCCACTCTTGCTGACCACAGCAAACCCGGAGAGACAAAACACTCAAAAACACTCAAACAATCAAAAAGAGAGTCAAAAAACTGTGAGGCAAGTTCACCTTTCCCACAGGTGTGATGAAAACCTCAGGACTTTGCAAGTGGTACCCTTCCAGTTTTGCACTGCTGATGCTTTTGACTATGTCCCTGGCTGTGTGGGCAGCTCCAGGATCTCCCAGTCCTCAAGAGGAAACCTCTGAGGCTGCCACCTTTCCTCTGGCATCCCCAGAAGCCCCAGAGGGCTGGGACAGGACATGCAGGTACTGGAAAAGAAAGCTGTAGGGCACTAGGGACTGAGCTAGTGGACACAAGTCCCCTTCTTAAGCTCCTCAGGCTGGGAACTGCGGCTCTGCACCATGCAAAGACCCAGCCAGAGCAACTCACCTCCCCAGTGTCACCCATGCGGTGGCCCTGGGCTCACACAGGGCAGGGGAATGGAGATTTGGGTAAAGCAAAACTAAGCGTGACTTCAGCTGGGGACCCAGGGTCAGCAATGCTATCCCTTGGCAGATGGATACTGTGACAGATGTGTCTGTCCACGGATGGAGCAGAGACACGGCGGGGAAATGCTGCACCCTCTGGCACCCAGCCGCAGCTCAGGCAGGACCGCCAGCAGGCAGCAAGGGAGCATAGCACAGAGAGGGTACTGCCACCTTTTTTTCCAGCAGGAGTATCTGAATTAAGGAAACGGCAGCAAAAATAAGGGATCCCAAATAAAATCTGGCTTCAAAGTACACCAGTAACTGAGCTTTATCCAGCCCAGGGCTGCCAGAGTTGCAGCATGCCGCAGTGGGCAGGGACAGTCCCAAGGACAGCAGTAGTACTTCTGAGATGGCAACCAGCAAACTCAGTCCCTTTCCCAGAGCAGAGATCACATTAGGCTTGGAGCCATGCGGACTCAAGCTACCAAGCGTGTGAGTCACCCAGCCTCTCTCCCTCCTGAATCTGAACCCTGCTGTGGGGGCTGCTCAGGAGGTATCTGTTCAGTGCCAAATCATTGGCACTTGGAGTGAGTATCTCACAGCAGCTTCTCTGAGACTCCAGCACCCCATCCCACCTCCAATTCACTACCCAAAAAGCACCTGCAGCTGAAGAACTGGTGAGAGGGTAAAGGAATGAGATGTTCTTTCAGGAGGAAGTGATGCAATGTACCATGGAGGAAGAACCACAGTGCAGAAAAGTGTTCAGAGGAGTCATTAAAATATCCAGCTGGTAAAAAAATATGCAAAGTTATTTGTGCAAAAATGTCATGTCAGAATCCGGGCACCCTCCTTGAAGGTGTTCAAGCCAGTTTCCACACAGCTGTGTAGTTGTCCTCTTGGTAAAAAGGCCATGAGCAAAAGCACAGGGTAACTGAAGAGTGGTGTTAGCCCATGACTTACCTAAGACTTGTAGGAGGACACAGCAGCATAAGATGTCCAAGAGGTGGCTTTGGCATGAGGTGTTATACAAGTCTTTTTGTCTTTCTTTTTCTTTTTTGGCAACCAGTATTAACTATTCTTAATAAACATCAGCAATGAAGTGGAGACTTCAGACATGTATTAGGGTTCAGGCGTTGCTGGTGAGGGGCTGCTGGGCATCTGCTGTACTGCAAGAGAGCAGCACAGCGACGACTGCCCTGCGAGCCAGACCCATGACCCAGTGGTCACGTAATGCATTACACCTGACAGCCCTAATGGGTTGGGACCCAGAATTCATCCCCTGGATTTGCAGATGTACTATACAGGATGCTGCACCTTAACCGGTCATGGAAGTCTCTTGATGTGGGGAGAAAAAGGCACCTGTAGGGTCGATCTCTTGTCTGCTTTGGGAGCGCAAGGTCCTGCCCAGTTATGTCCGTGTGTCCCCAGGACAGCCAGCTCAGGCGGATTCATCTTCACCCAGGTCATCTAGGTGATGTGATGGATCCCATCTGCATATCTGACAGCTAGCGATGGGCCTGGGGATGTGGTCACACAGGCATCTGGAGAGCTGGGCTCATGGTGGAGAATCCAGAAGGAGGGTCTTGGGCAGTGTGTGAGCAGTGGAGGGTCTGACTATGGGGAGGAATTGCTTAGGATGCAGTGAAGGGCAGAGCAGTGGAAGTGAACAAAGGAAAACAGCCTTCACTCCCAGAAACATTCCAAAAACATCCTCTCTCCCAGGGAAGCAGAGGAAGCCCTGGACCCTGATCTCCTGAAGATGCGTTGGGCCCCTCCAGGATGCCAGGATTTGGCAGCAGGGCTGGGATGAGATGGCAGCCGCAGGGCGACAACAGGGATCCACATAACTGAGGGCAGCTTGTGCATGACCATGAAGACAACAACATCTCCCTCATCCAGGCAATGGCAGAAGTGGGTTTGGTGGCTGGAAACTGAAGCCAGGCAAACCCATGTAGTGATGGGTTTTTAACAGCAACCTATTAACATCGCTACAGGACCTGGAGGATTTACCATCACAGGCAATTTTGTAGTCAAGGATGTTTTTTTCTAAAAGCTGTGCTTTTCTGAGATGCAAGTGAATTGACAGGTCTGAAGGCCTCTATTTATGCGGGAGATGACATCACGTTAGCCCTGCAGTCCCCTCTGACCTTGTACCTCTGAATCTATTACGTTCCAGGATAGTCATCATTGCAACAGCTAACTGCTCAAATTAAAGCTGTGTTAATGATTTAATATATTTACATATATGATAATGTCTGCTATAAATCTGATCATTGTTATTATTATGAATTCACAGTTCTGATCACTCCTACTCAAACAGTGCAGGGACTGAAATCTCAAACAACAGATCAATGAAAATTATTAGAGGCCTGGGAAGATTTCTGTAGGAGGTGGAATTGAAAAGATTAGGACCATTTAGTTCAGAGAGGGGATGAAAAAGAGTGGACATAAAAATCAACACAGCAGCAAAAGTCAGGCAGGCACCCCGATTTTGCACATCTTGTGCATGTAGCAAGCCCCACTGTGCCTTGCAGTTGGTCCTGTGTGTATTTATGAGATTGTTTCTGTTCACTAAATGAATGAGCAAAATCCTTACAGCCAGGTCACTGCTGCCATCTGAAACTCACAATTTCCAGAAAGCTGCCGCAGCAGGAAAAACTGGCCTTGGAAATGCAAGTGAAGGGAGTGTGCCCAGAGGATCCAGCCAGCAGAGATGGCAGGCTCGCATGGGGGTCACCATCCCTACATCCCTCCCACCCATGCCACAGAGCTATGCATTTAGAGCCCCATTCCCCAAAAGAAATCATCTGCAGGGATGCCCCCTTGCCTCTCTTGCCCCCAGCAAACTCCTCTGATTACAGGAAGTTGAGAGCTTCCCAGTCATTTTGGGTTGTTCCTTCTGATGCTCCCCCCAGTGGAGCAAGGAACAAAATGCTTCTCAGCGTGAGTGCCCATGGGTGACCCAGTTCTTGAGTTCCCTCAAAGCTCAGGACCTGGTGACAACCTGGTTCCTACCAGGGCAAAGGAACAGTTAAATGGCATTTCCAAACCAGCTGCATCCCACTGCTAGTCTTGCTGAGATGTCCATCCACCCTGCCCACCTGTGGTGACCAGTCCCACTGGGGTCCCCCACATGCCAAAAGTTCATACTTACCCCGTGCGAGGGATAAGTCATCCAGCCCCAGTCCCCCAGGATTGTTGATGTGTCTAGCAAGTTCACTGGAAAACACAGGAGCAAAACGCTGTGTTAGAAAGCTTGCTCCCCATCCCTGAGGGGCGAGGAACTGAATGACCACAAGCGACCCCTCCTCTCACCCCACTCACCTGATTGTCCCCTGTGCCCATCTACGGCTGCTGCCACGGAACTGCCTGGCTGCAGCTGAGGCAGATATGGAGTGAGGGGATGGCAACAAATGATGGTCTCCAGGGCTGTTGGTTTAGGGTAAAGTTGGGGTGGGGCTGTATCTGTATCGGCCATAGGAATGAGAGGAACATGTACTTTTGGAGCAGAGGGGGCTGCAAACAGCAGGTCAGAGGGGGTGCAGAGCAGGTCAGAGTGGACACAAAGCAAGGGGGATCTGGGGACACAAACTTCAAGCATCACGTTGTCCACCAGTTCCACCCTGGGCCAACACTGATGCAACCAGAGCATCATTCCTTGCTTGGACACTTCTCCTCCTCAGGCTCCACCGAGCCCTTTACACTCACATTCGTCCCAGCATCACCGGTTTGAAGTCTGCACTCCAGCAGCCACTGTAATTACGCACCGCGGTGCCCAGCTCTGGCACAAAGTGACCCCCTATGGTCCTGGCTGACACCCCACTGGAGAGGCCAGCCCGTGGGGGACAGGCTGCATGAGGAGGCCCATCAAAGCCAACCCTTCAAAAGCCCTGCCACCTCCGGGAGCCCAGCTTAACGAGGAGACACAGGTATATCTGCAAGGAGAGGGGAACAGCTTCTGCGGGGGGAGAGACGAGGATGTCTTTGAATGTGCTCAGGAGCTTCCCGTGGAAACCTGTGCAGTGTCAGCAGGGAGGGGACAGCGGGATGTCATGCCATTGCTGTATGCACAGGGTGAGCTGCCTCTGAGTGTCATCTGCTGCCTGTGAGCCCCACACCCAGGTCCTGCAGAGTCAGACAGAGGAAAACCTTCCCGCTGCCTGATAACCTCCTGACTTGCTCAGCACCTGGGGAAGAAGCCCAAGCCCCAGCTCCAGAGTGCAGATCCACAGGGATGGAGACTTAGGACAGGGTGCCGGCAAGGTGCCCTGACCCTTGGAGTGCAATGGGCACCAACACCAGCGCACCCATACCTCATCACCCCTCATCAGCACCAGGCTCCCTCAGGGACCTCCAGTGCCTCCAGCTTTCACCAGCACTCTGCCCTGCAGCCACCCAGTAAGGTCAAGCCCATGCTGGATGCTGTGTCTGTGCTGGCTGCTTTTCCTCACCCTTGAACAGTGCATCAAGCTGGACCTTGAGGCAACTTGGCACAGCGTCCCTGCTGCAGCACCGGCTCTCAGCTGGTCCCCAGGCTCTGGAGGGATGGTAGTCTTGGCGCAAGGCACCGGCTTGTCGTGGCTGGGATGGAGCACATTGGGACAGCAGCTCCAGCCCCAGCAGAGGCTGGTCTCAGAGTGATGCTGGTCCCAGCAGCCAGAGGACTAGGTGCCACTTTCATTTATTATTACCAGGCAGGGAAGGAGAGGGGGGGGGAGAGAGGAGCAGAGACGTGAGCTGGCTGTGAAACACCTGAACGTCATGCTCCTGACAGAGCAGATTAGGAGCTTTTGAGGCATTTATTAATGTTAGCAGAACAATTTGAAAGAATTTCCAGGGTTTCTTGTGTGACTCCATTGGCCCAACAGCAGGCCAAGCCCCTCCACTACCCATACGGAGCTGCTCCCACTGCTGAAGAGGCCCCTTGCCCTCAGCACAGAGTAATTACCTCAGAGATCTCAAATCCATTTTTATTTGTTATTGTTAATCTGAAGATTTTCTGCCTATTTTCCCTGGGTAATTCGTCCAGCAGGAGTCCAAGCTCGGGAGTTTCCCTGCTCACAGTGCAGGAGCACGGTCCTGGTGACCCTCAGCAGGAAGGCTGCACGGAGGGGACCACTTTCGCAGACCCTCTCTCCCCCCTGCTGTGGTCTCTACACCTTCTTTCCCACGCTGAGATGCTCAAAGATGGATGCGGCTGCCTCTCACTGCTCTCCAGGCAGCACGAGGAGCCTGCACGGACTGGGGTCCAGCTGGAGCATCATGCCGTGGGGAATGATGCTGAGATTGGAGCAGACATGGTGGGATGCACCCCAGGCTTGTCTGCACAGTGGTGTGTGGGACCTGGAACCAGCTTGCTACACCCCCATCTCACCATGTGGACCATATGGTTATCACCCAGCCTCGTGTAGATGAAGGAGCCGTCTCCTTGCTGGTGCTTCGGTGCACAAATAACTAGACAAGTTTGCATTCCCTGCAACACACCCATGGAGCAGATTGCTTGTGCCTCTTTGCAGGAAGAGGGCTAGGTTATTTCTTTTATTCCTTAGCAAGCATTTCAGCCAAGTGCATAGGAGTCCTAATCATTAAGCCCACCGCAGTGGGCATTGCACAAATATAAAGGCATTGTGTGTCAAAGAGCTCTTGTGTTAACTCATGGCATAGCACATGTTTGTGGATATGCGCACCCATCTAGCAGCACTATTACATGCTGTGCTCAGATATGGGGAGACCAATACTCTCCCGAAACCCAACCATCCGTTTCAGGGAAAGGCTACAGACCAACACCGAAGGGAACCCACCACATCGCACACTGCAAATTCCCCGTCCAGCCCCTTGCAGGTGATCTCCTGGCTGTGTCACTTCTCTGGGGGCGATGCTCAGAAAAAGCCCGCCCTTGATGCTGGAGGGTGAGCAAGACTGTCACAAAGGACCCCTTTCAGCTGAAACATTTCTCAAAAAACATGCCGGTTTGGGAGACCTCTCTCCTACAGCTGGGCAATTCTGTTTGATGTTATGGACTGTCTGCACGTATCAGTCTCAAACTGCGAGCTCCATTTTGTTTTCCTGAGCACCATTTTGTATTTGCCCTATTCTGTGCCTTGGCCTTGACTCAGCGTATTGAGCCAAAACACCAGGAGGTGTCAGGGGAAATTCTCGCGCTGGTGGAAAAGCTGTCAAGCCTGATTGCCCATTCAGATGGAAGCACCTATGAGCGAGCAAGGCAGTTCCCCAGCGCCAACTGGGGTCTTCAGACAGTCTCACGCAAGGCAGACCTGCTTGCTCCTTTATAAAGTCATATATCATATAATCATATAATATCATATAAGGTTGCATGAGTAGTGCACATTAGAATCTCATAGATGCAGATTATGCAGGAGTCAAAGACTAAGTGTATGTATATGATGTATATGTATATCATGTTTATGTAGTACATGTAAAATTTTTTTACACCTACATCTTTATTTTTGTATCTACATCTGTATCCATATCCGTATCCTCATCCATATCTACCGATTTCTAAACACTGCTTGGGCTGAATGAGGAAAATGAGGCAAGGACTAGCTGGATGCTAGAGGATGTGCATTTTGCCTGGGTCCACAGATCTCTCGCCATATGTCTATATCTATAAAGAGTGAGCGCTCAGAAACCCTTCCCAACACTTGCACTGGTGGCCGTGGCCCCTGCAGGAATGTATTGCATCTCTACAAACAGAGGCACCGGTGTCTTGAGGTCCCACATCCAAGCATCCCAGGCTTAGGAACAGTGCCGTGGGAGCCACGGCTGCCCGCCCGGGGGTGCATGGTGGGGTGGTGGGACAAGCCCAGGGGTGACACACTGGAGGTTGCATTGAGCCCCATCCTCTCGAAGAGCAGTGGGGGACCAAAGAGGGGTCTGAGCTCCCTCACTAATTGTTAACCCACTGCAGTTCTTACTCTAATTACTCTGCCGTCTCCCTCCCAGGCAGGGGCTTTGTAGTGCAGGCATGGGGAGGAAGGGTCAGTGGGAGCAGCCCTGTTCCCTTGGGCTTCAGTTCCTCTCTATCACAACTTCAAAGGCCTCCCAAGATTCACAGCAAGGCTAGCCCCCATGCAACTACGCCTTTTGCATCGATAATTAAACTCTTATTAGCACGGTTAGGCGCTCCTGCTCCCTGCTACCCAAAGACCAGCGGGCTCAGCCCCCGCAGCCCCACACAGGCCCGCACACCCCATGCCGGCCTCGCAGCCCCAGCCCCACGCAGCGGGGGAACGACACGGGGAGGGTTATCTGCAGCAGGGAGAGAGAGTCGAGGTACGGGAAAGGGGCAGGGAGAGGCTCCCTGAGAGGAGACGAACAAGAGCCAGTGGCATTCATTTCCCATAAGCTCAGGCAGGACTTTGAAGGGGCAGGTGGGGCTGGGGTGGGTCAGTTATTTGTGTCCCACCGTTTAATCCAAGGGCATGTTGAATAGCCAGCCGCGACCTTTCCTACTCGGGAGGCAAAGCCGAGCAACAAAGCTGTGTCCTACCGGCCTCGGAGCACCACAAGGGGATGGGATGCTTCACTTTCAGCTTCCCCCTCCCCAGGACAGTATTTATCTTTAAATAAAGAAAAATAGTAATTTATTCACCGAGACACGAGGCCAACCGTTGGGGCTTCGAGGTAAAAACAACAAGCCTGGAGGGTAGGTCAGCTCTTCCCATTCAGGAACCGTGCGCAGGGGATGTGCGGGTCAGCACCACGGCAGTGGGGCGAGGCACACCAGTGCTCTGCTGCACAAGCGGCCGGATCCAGGCAGGCTTTGTCGAGCAGCTGCTTGTCCACGAGGCTGCACGTACTAAGGACACAGCAGGGATGGTGCTGTCATCGGCACCCACTGGCCTCAGCTGCCCAGAGAGGAAATATAGGAAAACATTGCAGGTAGATATAAAAGATGTCACAAAATCCAGCAGGAACATGGGATTCCCACATTTCTGGAAATGCCAGAATCAGGCTGAAAAAAAAATAATTTAAAAAGAAACATTTTCAAACAATTGCCGTGAAAAAGCAGTGCTGCTTTTTGGATGTGCCCTAATTCCCATTTCAGGATTTCTTCTCAGACCTCTGGATCGTTGCTGTGAACTTTCTGTATTTAATTTTATATCGTTTTGTAATGCATCAGGAGCTGTAATACCCATAAGGACAGCCCAGAGGGTCACCCCTTTTCAGTATACCGGGAGCAGGAGATACTTTGATGTAGGAAGAAAGATTGTTTGTTCAATCAGTGCTAACAAAAAGCCTCAGTTCAGGTTTTAAAAATAAAATGATCAACCTGATCGTTCCAGACCCTGCATGATATCATGTAAGATAATGTGCAGCGCAAGAGCATAACCTGTGGTAAGACTAAGATGTCACGAAATAATGTAAAAAATGAAGCAAAACAACAAAACATCCTGAATAAAGTATTTTCAGGTCCAAAAACCTAGAAATTACAGGGCAGAAAAAAACCCCACATCAAAAGCCAAACAACAAAAAAATGTTCCCTCTCAGAAATACAGATGAGAAAATATGGATGTAAAATGTTCATATTTCCTACTATGTTTGAGACTCCTGATGCTCATGTGTGGTGGGACAGCCAGGGCAAATTGTGCACGCTGGCTTAGGCAACCCAAATTAAAGCACACACACTACCCACCGTTGGGCAGGGTGTTACAGTGCCGGTGTGCATCGCCACATCATGGCACACACAGGTTTCAGTGCAAACAGTGCATGGTTAGCTGGACATAAATAACTGACTAGAAATGTTAAAAAAACACGGGCTGTCCCAGGGCTCGAGGACAGGGTGTATGAGGCCAGACCCCGAGGCTCAGAGCGAGGGGTGAGCACACGTTTCCGTGTCCCCGGTCCAGGAGCGTCCAGGAGCGTGTGCCGGTGGGGAAGGAGTTATTTTGGGCTCAAGTGGTGGCTGGGCTCATTGTAATTCAGGGCAGAAGCCAGACAAGGAGGTGGGAAGGCTCTGGGGATGGGGATGGGGTTGGGGGAGGGTAAGAAAGGTCAGGGAGACAAGAAATTCCATGGAAACCTCCGATGTGAGCAGGACCACAGCAAGCCTGGGGAGGGGGCAGGCGCTGGGGAGCACCAAGGACAGCTGAAGGGTCCCTGCAGCCCCAGAGGAGGGCTCTGCAGACCTGTTGTCCCCATATCTGGATTTGGCCATCTGGGAGTCATGCAAGTCTTTTACTTTACAATGTCCACAGCCTAAGGGCCAGCAAGATGACATGGACCCATCCATTGGCAGAGAGGAACCTGCACTTTGCAGAGCCACCCCTTGGCATCTCATTTGGCGAAAGCCCTGCGAGAGCTAATGAGTTCAACCCACACACCATCAAAAGACAGCTTCTTGCATTCCTGACCAGTGTCCCCAAACCCAGAAGCTCGAAGAACAGCATCCAGACCAGGACTTCCCACCTTCCACCAAGCTGCAGTCTCAGGTTCAGGGACAGGCTGAATATCTCATGCTACCAGTAATGCAATATCATGACAGTCCTTAAAAATTATGCAGGAGAGTTTTCTAACACAAAATACACCTCTTCTGCTTGCAGTAAGTGAAACCTATGTAGTACAGACTTGGAGGATATGGGAGCCCTCTCCAGAGGAGTTCGTGCCCGTGGCTCCTTTGTGTTCTCTGGGCTGGTCCTCAAACCAGTCCTGACTCCCTCTTCTCTTTTCTTACTTATGTTAGGTATAGCAAAATAGACACGAATGTGTTTTCTGTTTTAGCTGCTGAGGTTTCCAACTTCTGCTGCACTTTTTGGGAGTTGAAGCTCATGCTAGGCAAGCCCCTAATGCCATACCAGGTCCTTATCCCAGAGCATCTCAGCACTCTACATGCCATCTGAACGTCGCACACTCGCTCGGTTGTCTCCTGACTGTTTGGGATTTTGCAGGTTTCTTAATCAAAATTGGGACTCCCCTGTGCCACTCCCAGCCTCTTCCAATGCCACTCACAGCAGACCTGGCACTGGAAACCTGAGCCTGTAGCAGACCCCATGAGTCCATCAGCAGGACAAACCCTGCAGCACTTCAGAAAAGACACCCTGCCCTTCCCACTGACTCCTGCATCCCAGCAGTCCTCGCAAAGATTTGAGTTTTATCTTCTCCGGAGGATTCACTAGGGAAACGTGGATTTTCATAAATGTGCTCACTTATCTGGATTATCTGAAGGGGCTTTGGATGGCAGTTTTTCAGGCTGTCGGATGTTTTTTCCCTAATTTCTCTGAGAACATCTTTTGCTCTCACACCAGTTGGCCACCCTAAACCATGCTTAGCTCTTTGTACCCCAGTGACATTTTTAAAGCAAGTTAATTTCTTTTAAAGGCAATTTGTTTGCTCTCTTAAAAATAGCTTTCTAAAATGGAACATTTTCACAGACAAAAATACCAATACTAAAAACATTTGAAGGGACAGGCTGAATATCTCATGCCACTGGTAATGAAATATCATGAGTCCTTAAAAATTGTATGGACGAATTTCTTAACACAAAAGGTGTTGCATCCAAGGAAGGATCTAGTGACTTGTGTGTGCACTTGATGCTGGGATGGAGCTGATCTATCCAGCTGCAGCCAGCGCTGTTGCCACTCACTTACATGGTTAGGGTATTTTAAATGTGAGAAACTGGAGACAGAGAAGAAGAAACTACAGGCACAACCATGATACCAGGTCTGGAGGAAAAAAAATATGAGGGGAACCTGCAGAGCCCAATCATCTTGTGCCCACGAGGGGTGCAAGGCACCTGGTTGCACTCAGTATACTTTCACGGCAGAAAAATATGGGGTCTTTAATCTAGCAAGAAAAACCTAACAAGAACAAATGGCCAGAACGTGAAGCCAGGCAAATTTGTATTAGGGAAAAGAGGGGTCCAATTTTTTAAGGCTGAGGCTGATGAGCCATTGGAACAAATTATTAAAGGCAGGGATGGTATCCCTGGGCCAAACACAGTTCATTAGGTTGTATTGGTGTGGCTGAACCTGACCCATAAAGGAATAACATCCTTTATGTTGTTATTTATGACCCTAAGTACCGCACATCTACATGGGCAGGACATGGGGGTTTTTTGTTTCTTTTTGAAGGAGATGTGACTGTATGATCTTGTTGCTCGCTTTTGAACTCCCAGGGCTGAAGGGGTTAATTGTTTCTCTGTGACAGAGGAATAATTTTGAGTGTTGGTCATGCAAACACGCTGGGGTTAGGCGAATGAACTATCAAAAACCGTCAGGGCATGAATAGAGTTCATATGAATGGATTTGCCCCCCGACATAAAGGCAGCACCAAAGGCTGCCAGCAAGGCGAGCAGGGATGTTCAAAACACAGGACCCAACTGAAACAAAGAACAGAGGTGTCAGGATGCCTTGATGAAACCGGCGCTCCCCGGAGTCTTGCCCACTGGGACCCGAGCGCGCTGATCCCAGCGGGATGTGTGGGACAAGCCACTCTCCCTCCCTTCCTGGCAGAGGATCTTTTTGGGCTCGGATTCGTTGTTTTGGTTTGGGTTTTTTATTTTTTCTTTTGGGTAAAATATTTTTCTAAGCTTTTCTCAGCAATTGAAAAAATAGGGAATTCCTTCATCCCTGTAGTAATTCATTGGGTTTTCAGTTGTACTTAAATTTGGATTCATCAGATCTATTTCCACCATCACCAAAATAGGTGCCCATTTATTTTCACTGTAAATAAACCCCTCATGATTTCAGGAAACAAGAATTCAAGGAGAATGAAAAAAAGCTCACAGACCAGGTGCATTTTGTGCACCATTGTGTTATTTTTCTGCAAATTTGGGGATTTGATTTTCCAGAAGCTTTATAAGCTATTAATACAAGAAGGATGGAAATGAAGACAAGACCAGAAACACACCTCCATGAGCCTACCTAAAATCATGCAAGTATTTGCTTTATAACAGCATTTCGGGAACAATAAAAAAATTACACTTCCCCCAAAATTTTTTTTTTTCCCAAATATAACCCAAATCAACTCCCTGTTTTAAAGTAATGCTTCTCCACTCCCCTGTCACCAAAATTCTGTATACCTAAAACCTCTTGTTTCCTTTTCTTACTGAAGAACACGACATCCGCACAGCCTTTTTACAACTGAGAAAGCTATTTCCTCTCCCTTTCAGAGCTTTGCTTCTCCCGCAGCCCCGACTTCGGCATTGCTGCAGAAGAAGCAGAAAAGTAGTTTTGAATAAACACGCAGATGAGTTTTTACCTCTTTTTCTGTTTGAACAGAAGGGCAATTAATGAGATCACAATCGAGAGGTTAGCGGAGGAGTTTGCCACAAACCCTTCCTCTGGCCCCTGTTTTTGGCAGCGCAGCAAGCTTCTGAGTTTTCCCAAGGACCCTGGTGCTTTCCCGCACCCCATCCCTGTTACAGGGAGGGACAAAACATCTCCATCACTGAGCCCATGGTGCGGGGAAAAAGCAAGCATCCCTGTGTCATCAGCTCCACGTCCTCCCCTGTATGGTCCCTGTACATCACCCTATCCCCGTCACCCGCTGTTTGCCTTGGCTGTCTTGACATGCTCTGAAATTCTGGGAGAGATGTCCCCGAGTCCCCCTTCCCTGCTGCATCATGTTCCCCATCAAGGTACCACCCAAGCTCAGCCGTGCACTATGAGGTCTGTGCTATGATGGGGAGGAGGGTCGCCCACCTCACGGACGAAGGACAGAGCTGAGCATCACCTGTGAGGGAGCAGACCCCAGCAGCGGCATATGAAGTGCCATTTTCTGGGAGAAAATATAATTTTGTCACCCCCAACCCAAGTCTCAAATATGGTAATTTCTGTTTGTCTGATTTTCATTCAATACAACAAAGATATTTCATATTTTATTATTTAACTTCCATTTGTGGTGTCATATAAAATATCTGCTTTAATATTTTTGCCTATGCAACTCAGCGTGTAATAGTGTAAATATTTTAGTCTATCACACTATCTTCATATTATTGAAAATAACTTTTCTACCTCCCTGCTCTAAAGCAATTTAACAATTTCAGACAAAGATTTTTTCAGTGCTCCAAATGAAAATCTTCCCCATCCTGCAAATATTCACCCATCTAGAAAAAATCTGAGTTTTGGCTTTCAATGCTTTTTGCAATGGCTGCCACGCTGAAATGTCGGGATTTCCCACGGAATGGCAATTCCCTTTTCCTCCCATTTCCAGGGCACCAACTGCATGCAAGACTGAAAGGAATAAAAAATATAAGCTCAAAACTTCTTAGAACAAATTTTTCAGGAAAGAGAAAGGCACTGGGAGCTCTTGGAAGGGGAAGAAAATCAGACTGAAGCTTTTATTCAGGTTACTACATGTCTTTATATACCAATTGCCTCCCAATACGCACACACAGAGTGCAGTACACGCCAGCCTTAAATTTGCTTTGCAGCTGTAATTTTCTACCCTGCAGCTCTTAAACAAGCATTGGGTTTTCTGGGTAGCATGGCCAGAGATGTATGGCACGAAGCAGACTGTGGCTGTGGCTGCAGGCAGAGGTCACGGTCAGCAGCAGCGGGCGCCTTTGTGCACCACGGCTACACCCTCGCACCATGCCCGCAACATGCCACGCAATGGGGAAGCAAAGCCCAGCACAACTGGAGTGCGGGAGACCCCAGGGCTGTGCTGTACTTTGCAGGATCTCTCCATTATTCTAGTCCCATCCCCATCCAGGGTGCTCAACAACCGGCACCGCAACCACTCCGGCACAGACACTGTCACCAGCCCATCCCAGCACCGAAGATGGTGGGTGCTGGCAGGAGCCTCCAGCCACATCCCCAGCTCCCCTAATCATATTGTGGGGCCTGGCTGGCACTGCACTGCCCCATGCCACCGCAGAGCAGTGGCCCAGTACCCGGCGACGTACAAACATCCTTGGGGGAGGCGGACAGAGCACCACCAGCGTCTGCAGGTTCCCACATTTTGTCCTGATGCCACCCAGCACCTTCCGCACGGTCTAACCCAGACCAACCCACTTGGTCTTCCCCAGAACCTGGCTCATCCCTAACCCCATGCATTCCCCTGGGCAAGGCTGTTATTGAGACTAACTTTCCTTTCCAAAAGTTCTTGTGGGAAACCCAGGTCTTTCCCAGATGGGGAAAGGCAGACAGTAATCCAGGGCCTGGATGTCCATATAGACACCATAAAACCCACCCCAGCAGCCAGCAATCTCCTCTGCAGAGGAAAGCAAAGACGTCCCAGACTCTCTTGTCCATGCCCAGGGTGAGCCGAGTTCGGGCAGGGCTGCTTGGCTTTGCAGTGCTGCAGTGCCAAGAGCCCGGGGCAGCACAGGCAGCATCCTGCACTGCACTCTGCCCAGGGCTCGGGAAACGGAGCAGCTGCTGTACTGTGGAGTGGAGGGTGAGCAAGGGGGTGTCGAGGTGCTGGGGTCCCATCATGCACCCACAGATCCCATCCCCAGCAGTGAGAGCCCAACGCATCCCCCCCACAAGGGCAGGAAAGCCGGTGGGGAAAGGAGCAGAAGCAGTGCCAGGAAGAGGACAGCTGGCAGAAAACAGGGCTAGGACCAGCAGATAGCTGGAAATGGGTAATACAGGGGAGGAAGACAGGCTGGGTGGGAGGGTAGGTGCGGATGGGTGTTGGAAGATGGCAGAAGATGCAAGGACCCAGCCCAGTGGAGTGCCACAAAGTGCACGAGGCATCATGGTGCCAGGCTGTGGGCCTCAGCGTGCCAGAAGGATGGCAGGGATGCAGCGGCAGGAGAAGGGAGGGATGCCACTGCTGCCACCGGGTAGGGACACCCGCAACGGAGCTCGCTGCAGACGGCTGCGCCATGCTGGCCGCGGCTCTCAGACGTAGCAGAAGGGAAGAAGGATGCTGCTGCCAGTGCCAAGGACACGCTCGGGAGCAGGAATGGCAGATCTCCGGGTGATGAAGATCAGCAGACCTGGGAAGCAGCTGTGCCGCTGCTGCCAGTGCGGAAGGAGGCAGGCGAGCGGGTGGGAGCAGCACTGCCAAAGCCAAGGGGGGCCCAAGACACTGGAGTATGGTTGCACTGCTGATGAGGGCTAGGGATGAGCGCAGACAACAGCAGGGTAGAGTGGCCGGGCAGAGGGAGCAGGCCTGACGTGGCTGACACCGAGGTGTCGGGAGAGGGTCCCTGGCTGCAGCCGTACTTTCCACTTCAGAAGTTTCCACCCCTTTCCCTCATGACCGGTTTCCCACCTGAGTGCCCTTCCAGCTCCCCTCATCCTCTGCACACCTTCCCGTGCTCACCCACTCACTCCATCACAGCCCACACCACCCGGCCAGAAAGCACGGCCCCCCGCTGCTGCCAGCTCTGGTGATGGGGATCACCATGGCTGAGCTGGTGCCTGTGTCCCTGTCCCCTCTGCAGCCACCCTTGCATGCTGCAGCAGAGCCCATGCAGGGGAGGCCAAGCAGAGCTGGCAGGCATTGCTGCAAGTCCTCCTGCCCAGCTCTGAAGTTTAGCCTCTGGTGCAAAAGCTCCAGGATCAGCAAACTCAGACAGGCAGGAACCTGGAGCTGCGCTCCCCTGGGAGCAGGGAGAAGCTAAGCCCAGCAGAGCAAGCAAGCCCATGCAGATGCATCCAAACAGCTGCAGCGATCTTATGGGTCCCCCCAATGCTGCCCTGTCTCTCCAGGGCCACCCCAGTTCCTACCTTCGCTGTTGGTGGCGGAGAGGCAGGCAGCCAAAGCGATGATGATGGAGAGGGAGGATGTCAGATTCCCCTGTGCCCATGCCATGGTCCAGCAAGGCCACTAGGTGTGGGACAGGGCCACCTCAGTCGTCCCAGCACCTCTGCAAGAGAGCGCCCAGAGCTACGGCGCACACCAGCTAATGCAAAGGCACTTTGCGCACATTGCTCGCATCCACACAGGCGAGCGGCTCGGCAGGGAGGGAGCAGCCTGCCTGTCACTGCTCGCAAGCCAATGGGGTGGGTGGGCTCTGCAGCGAGCCCCCCTTCCCGCACCACACTCGCACGCTGTACCCAGCCCAAGCATCCGGACGGCGGGCTCCTGCTCCCCGCTGCCACCCGTCCTCCCTCCCTCACGGTGCCTGAGCAGACCCCACGGCTCCTCATGCTCCTCGTCCCTCTTTGCTGCTTTCGTCAGGCTGCTGTGAGAGTCAAACTTGCAGCCTGAGCTGTGGTCTGGTGGGGAGCTCCACACTCAGTCAGGGTCAGGTGTGAAGGGGACGGGGTTGCCCTTCAGTCCCATGTGCACGGAGAGGAAAACCCCTTGCAGGTGCTCCCCTTGTGTGTCTGCGGCTGGGGAAGAGAGGCAGAATCTCACCCCCCTTGGTGCTTTTCATGCCACATCGTCTCGGGACAGACACCCTCCACTCGCCCTTGAGTTGGGGCAGCAGGAGCAAGGGACAACATGGTCAGGGCTCACAACACCCAACTGTTTACAGCCGTGTTGGCTGCCTCAGACAGGGTCAGCCCCTTCAAAAGCAGAGTTTGGGAGGATGCAGCAGCCGTCCCAGGGTGGGCAAGGCCAGGTGCTGGGCAAGGAGGCCCTGCGACAAGGGTCTGGGCTGCCTCAGGAACACAGAGCATCCTCCCCACGGCCCTGCAGAGGAAGCCTCTGCATCCCTCTCACTTGGAGCTGCCAGAATTGCAAAGCTGGGTGAGTACCTTGCTCAGCATTAAAGACTCAGCATCTGTCAACAGACCCCCTACAGTGGCCACGACTGTTTCCCCATCTAAATGCTGAACGATCACTAATACCTGCCCATGGTAATCACAGATGCTGACTCCCGCCCATGCCACGTGTGGTGGGGTTATTCACTCTTCCATCTGCTCATGGCCAGGGGACTGATGTGTGACTGTAGCCCTCCCCTGTCCCCAGCAACTCACCCCAGGAAAAGGCATATGAGGGAGGACAGGCATCTCTCTCTGTTGACTGTCAGGCCATCCCGTGGATAAACCTCACCCCAGACTTGCTCAGTGGGCTTGGGGCGGGGAAGCAGACTGTTGCACACCCTCCATCCCACCCTGGATCCCAGAGTGTTCCCTGGAGATGCTGAACCACATGCTGGGGCACCCCACAGTGCTGCCAGCAGCTTCTTAAGTGCTGGGATGAGAGGGGCTCCCTGCCCGTCTCGCAGCACATGGTGGCAACAATTCCCTATTCAGAGTGGATGAGGATTGTTCTTGCAGGGACATGTCTGCACCACTCATCACCAGGACCTGGGAACGGCCCAGAGTGTCAGGTCCCTCCAGGTTTTTTGCTCTGTCTGCCTGGGAAGCCGTCCATCTGGAGACAGTCCTGGAGAGATCCTGTCATCAGCAGTATCACGGGATGGGCTTGCAGAGCGGCTCAGCCAGGGACAGGGCTGTGGCTCAGGGAGGACTCCAGCAGTTCCCAAGGTGGCTGGCAGAGGCTGAGTGGTGCTGTCAGGCCAGGGCTGCGGCTAAGTAGTGATCTTTCTAATGGAGCAAAGAGGTAAGGGCTGATGGTTTCCTGAATACCACCAAGCCGGTGAGAGAGCTGCTTTTCCACCAGCTATTGCATTGCTACTCCAACCCAGCAATCTCCTTGTGCTGAAAGGGCTTGTCACAGCTCAGTGCTGGATACCTCAACTCCTTGTCACCCAGTGCCCAAGCAGAGCTAGGCATGCCAGAGAGAAGCCATCCGTACTGCCACCATCTGAGTCTCAGGCTCTGGGTAAATGAGCCTCAGGGGAAGCAGACGCCAGCTGTGGCCTTGTAGTACTGAGTGGTGCCCACTCCCAGTGTGATGCTCTAATGCAGGGGGTTAACCCTGCAGACCTCCAGCACAGGCTGGGCACCCACATGGGCTCTCAAGTTCCACCGTGCCATCTCAGCCCCAGATGTCCCAGGAATATACATCCGCCAGGCCTTGCACAGGTGCTCATGGTTACCAGATATTGCACCTCCCTGCAGCTTTTGGACTTGCCGTGACCCAGGATCCTAGAGAAGCTGCTTAGGTTGGGTACTGTTACAGCCAGGACACAGTGACTCCAGAATAGTGTGCCCCAAATACCTCCCAGGGAATGGGAAGCTTCTCAGAAACACGGCCAGCTTTGGGGAGGAGAGAGGGCAAAGTGTACTCGTGTGCCTGCCTGCAGTGGTGGGTGCAACAGGGTGCTATGTCCTGGTGGAGGACTTCGCTGGGCTCAGTGTGAACTGCGTACCGTAAGGTAGTGCATGCACACTGAGCATTGAAGGGGTGTGGGATTAGGGGCAGGCATCCTGGTTTCACTGGATACTTGGTTTTGCGTTCAGGATGTGCCATGTGTGCATAATTAGCATGTGTGCATAATTAGTATGTGTGCCTGGAGGCTGGGTGCTGTTGGGAGTGTGCAAGTTGGTACAGGATGAAAACACATGTACAGAGCCTGGGATGCTCCTGTCTGGAAACACCAGGACACGGTCCTGCAGCCCAGGAACCCCAAACAGCCCAGGAACCAGACACATGGAAGGCATCACGCCAGGTTCCCCAGCCATTCTTCCCACCTGCATCCCTCCCCAGGCTCCCCATCACCTCTCCCTGGCTTGAGCTGGATGAAGCACGACATGCGCGCACTGGCTACCTCCCCCATCTCACTGTGTGCTGCTGCCTCCACTCCTCAGTGACTCTCTTGCCATTGCCACATCCCTCAGACATGGTCCCACACCTGGCTGTCACGGAGATGGGGGAGGATATTTATAGGTGCTGCAGAGAGAGGAAAGCGCAGCCCAGACAGGGAGGATGAGTGAAGGAGGGGACCCAAGCCTGGCTATACCCCCTTTCAGCATGACCCAGGTTATTGTGCATTTACCAGGGCGACCACAGCCTCCTTGTTAACTCAGCAGCTCAAACCTGAGTGGCTGTTGCCCTTCTCAGCCAGCTTCGCACCCAGGGATTGCCCATCACAGCCCTGCAAGAGTGAATCTGTGCCTGGGCTAGCGGGGAGGGCAGGCCTGCCTCTGGTGTCCGTGCTCCTCCTGGCTCAGGAAAGCAATGTCCAGGCACTTCTTTCTGCTCTCCTGTAGCATTTGCAGGACCAGGTGCCTCCGGGTCAGGGCTGGTGTAGGCAGCACAGGCGGCAGTCATTAAGGGAAAGGCACCATCTCCAGGACCCATGCCACTCTGTGTCAGGTCACCAGCAGACCCAGGACCCCCCTTCCAACCCCTGCAGAGAAAGGACTGCTCAGGGCAGGGAGCACAGCCGTGCTGCAGGTCTCTGTAACCCCCTGACACCTGTCCATCCATCTGTCCCCTGCTGTACGTCCTTTTTCCAGGAGGAGGAGTGCAGAGAGATGATGGGGCATGGGTGCCCTCTCCCAAGCCCAGTGTGCACCCCTGTCCCACTCACAAGGTGTCTGCAGGAGGAGGAGGAAGATGAGCTGAGTGGGTCCACAAGCACAGGCCTCCTCTGGGAGCCTCCTGACAAAGCTGTGTGCCTCCATGGGTGGGCAAGTCCTGGGTGGCTTTCCCCACATAAATGGCCATGCACCATGCCCCCTCCATCTTTTGCCCTGGTAACAGCCCCAGATCTGAGGATCTTTTAAACCTGGGAGTGATTGAACAAGTCAGGGTCCTACCTTCCCTCCTCTGCCCTGATCCCTCCACTCCGGCCTCCCCAGCAAAGGCCCGGGGGTAGCAGGACAGGAGGTGGGTGCTGGACCCTTGCAGATGGTACATTCCCCCCTCTGCATTTTCATGTGGCTGTGACATCCACCAGCAAAACTTGCATTTAGTGCTCCAGCCTGAGCCGTTAGCAGTAATTCTCAGTGAAATTCGGTGTACACCAGGTAACAATGCATGTGGAAAGACCTTTAAACTGGCATCTACTATACAAACATGCTGACAAGTTATCTACATCGATATAACAATTCATCTGGAGCAATACCCATGCTGCATCAGTGCCACTGTAAGTCCTTGTGCTGGGACAGGGCTGGGACAGATTGCTTGGCAGCAAGGTCGAGCATCACAGGGACTGCATCTCGCCTCCTCCCTGCTTCCCGGGGCAGCCTGTACCCGGCTCTTTTCCCTCTCCGGTGCCCTGGGGTTTTCCCTTTCCTCGTGTGTTGGGCCTCTTTTTTGGCAAGGTGTCTGCCCTGAGGAGCAGGCGGTGTGGTGCCTTCCCTGCTTGCCCCAACACTCCCTGGGGCTCACCAGCATCCCCATCACCACCTGGCCATTGAGCCAGCATCTTTCACAAGATGCCATGGCTGAGCATCCCACCCAGCCCCTCGCCATGGTCAGGCAGAGGGTGCTGCTACCCTCCCTGTTACTGCAGGCGGGTGGCCGGTTTCTTCCATTAACACCAGCGGAGAGGGTCAGCCCTTGGCATCAGTTGCGATGAGGCACAACTGTGGGAGGCCCTTGGCCAGCTAAGCAATCAGTACCTGATTAATTCAGGTCAAGGCTGGGGAGGCCTGGCATGCCTTTCTTCCTTGTCGTTATCAGAAATGCTGTGTATTAATATCCTTTATATTAAAAAAAATAATCTTATCATAATTTTTCCTCGTTGAAGGAGATGGTTTGGAATTGGAATTGAGACAAACACAAGCCAGGAGCAACGGCTGCAGAAGGGGAGAGTTTAAGAAAGGCCTTTTGGTAATATCCATCGTTCCCTTATCAGTGAGGATATTAAATGTATTGAAATGCTAAGCAGCTCTTTAATGGCTGTCTCTGATTTTCATTAAACAAGCAGGGGATGAGCAGGAGGGAAGGGGATGCAGCACTGTTCTCTCTCTAAGAAATTCTGATTGCTGGATATTAACGGCATTAATGTTCTTTTATCCAAGAGCGCCGGGGTTGTGCTTGTCTTCTTGCCTATTTTCTGTCTTGCTGAAGTGGAACTAAGTCCCTGCTCCCTCAGGTGGCTGCACAGTTACTATGAAGTTGTTAGGGACCAGCGTTGTATAGAGATGCAAAGCAGGGGCCTCCCAGGTAACATTTTTTTGGCACCTGCATCTCTAAGCCCCACCACTTCTGTGCTGCACAAACGGAGATATATGCTTATGCCTTGACAGGGCAGCCTGGTCCTGAGAAGACGAGGGGATGGGCTGTCAAAAGAAGTTTAGCCAAAGTGAAATCACCACAATACCCCCAGGTCCAGGCCAGAAGCATCGCCTGCAAGCCCAGCAATAGCACAGCCCTTGTCCTGAGGGATGGTGAGGGATGTGCTGCCCCTTGAAATGGGTACAGCAGTAAGTCCTGACGATCCTCAGGCATCTCCAAGCACCAAGAAAAACGCATCTGTGTCTGAAGGGAGATCTGGGGAACATCTCTGCAACCTTCTGCACCCAGTGTTGTAATGACTTCAGGGACCACCCCTCACCTTCCCAAATGGGGACATTGCTATGGGGAGCATTGGAGGAAAGCCATCATTGCAGGTAGTGCCAGAGCACAAGCACACAGCAGGGCTGCCATCACGCAGGGCCCGCAGCAGGGGCTTTGGGGTGCTCTGCAGAGGGTCTGAAGCCTGGCAGCAGTGCTGGTGTGGCCAGCTGAACACTTGCAGGAGTTCCAAGCCACACTCCCAGCTCTGACACCCAGACAAGGCTGTGATAGTTTCTGGATTTCTCTGCAGACAGCCCAAGTGATGTTTTGCTGGCTGAAGAAGCAGAGATGCAACGCAGTCAAGTCCAAGCACTTCAAAGACACATCAGGAAACAAAACCCATTAATCAGGCACTAAAATAGCATGAGAGCCACAAATACACCTCACTGCTCTTAATATCTCTCTTTTGCCTTCCGGTTTCTAACCTTGGCGTGCACGTGGCTCTGTTCTGCACAGTCACAGAGGCCAAAGGCTTTGCTATTATAATCATATGCCTCCAGGAGGTGGGGTTTGAAAGCATCCGAAAATAACACAAGGCTGCCCACAGCATTGTGAGAGTCAGCAACCATGGAGGAAAGCAGTGGACCAGCCAGCTGAAGTCCCCTCTCTTCATCCAGTGAACATGCATTCAGAAAAGAAAGGGACACATGGGCAGCCCCGGTGGGCTCTTGGGAAAGGCCAGTACAAACAAACAAACAAAAATTAGCTGCAGCTAATAAAGGAGTGGCCGCCACTAGCCTAGGTAGCACTGCATATATTTAATCCCAGTCTCCAAAGCACAGCAGCTGTGATATTGCCAGAGGGAATGGCTTTGTGGGCTAAGCAGGTGGTTTGAAACACTTAGACTTTGGGAAAACAAAGTCCCTGCAGGACGGCTGAGCGTGAAACCCAGTTCACTACTTCACTGCACCAGACCCCAACATCATCCAGCTCTGGGACATCCCTTGCATTTCTTGAACCCAGCTTGTGTTTCTTTCCTCCCAAGTTATTCCACACCTTTTTCTTAGCTGGCCTCTGTCCTTGCTCTTTCCTTTCTTGTGCATGGCTTGTTACCTTCTGTCTTTGGGGTTTTATCCCACATGGACAGATGAATTGCTTTGTGTCTGCTAGATGGCAGTGGCACCTTGGTCCCCACCCCTGCCACCCAGTGCCACCTCCTCTGCACAAACGGTCACCAATTCGCTCCCTGATACCAGCTTTTTCTTTACCCTGCCTGCACCACCAGACTTCTGCAGTAGCAATGAGCCGAGTGCTGTCCAAGGCACCTATAAACCCCGTTAGTTGTCTTCTGGGACATAAATCCTTCATAGGATCAAAGGGGGGAATTCCATGGCTGTTTCTTCTTGGGGTTCCTGGACCAAAAGTCAAGCCTGTGTCTGGACACTGGTGGTGAGATGGAAAGCAAAGCAGAACCCACACCAGTCACCTCCAGAGTCCTGCAGCCTGCCTTGGAAGTAAATTACAGCAAGTGTTAACACGCTCTGTCATCACCGGCCTCTGCCATCCCAAGTGAAAGATCTCTGCTTGGCCCCAAACCCCCAGGCAGAAAAGACCTCCAGCCCCATTTCAGGCACCCTTTGCACTGCTGGCGAAATGCACTGGTAGCTGCCTAAACTGCCGGCTATATTTCAAGAGCTTTGTTTCTGCTGGAAGTGGAAATCTCAAAGAGACTTAATTATAGAGCTGGGTAGACACAGTCATAATCCTTTTGAAAGCTTACAATGAGACGCTCTCCAAAATTAATTTTGCCGCTGCAAAAATTACCAAACAAAGCTCTATTTTAAATGGGGTGAGTGATCGGGGAACAATAGCAAAACAAATGGGAACACCCGTAGCCACTTCAGAACTCAGCCAGGGTTGCCCCTGTGCAGAGGGGGGCATCCATCGGGCACAAGATGCCAGCCTATCGGCTCCCTGCCAGCAGTACCTGGGTGCCACCTGCCTAGGTTATGCTTTCACAGAGCTGGGCTCTGCCTTTTTCTTTTATCACCTTAGGAATTTGGGAACAGGCTACAAGCCTGCAAAGGTGGGGCTGGCAACAACAAAGGACAGTCCCAAACCAAGATCTCCTCCAGTTTGGGTTGCATGTCCCAGGATCCCCAGCTGCAGTTTCAGACTTAATATTTGCTCTTTCTGATGATGAAGTCCAGCTGTATCAGTGACCATGCCACCAGCTGGGACTATCTATTACCCAGCGTAGGTCTCTGTGTATGCAGTTTGGAGTCTGCCTCCTGCCCAGGAGCTGTGTTCCTCCATGTGGGATGCTGGATGTAGAACTACTTAGGAAGAACTGGAGCTACCCACCAGCCCTGGCTATTATACAAAGTTATAAATAACTTGGTTACCTTGGATAACCTTGTAGAATTGCAGTCTAATTTCTTCAAATATCCACCTCTTCAGAGAGATTTAACTCCCTGTGGGGTGTGAGGGGTCAGTGCAAAGCCCTTCATTAGTTCAAGGGTCAGCAGAAAATGAACAAACAAATTGAAATTTCATAAAGAGGGTGTATTTGATTAACACTGTCTCAGGAACTAATTAACAGATTTACTTGGAAATTGTCAGGAATATAATCTGTGTTTCAAGGGTAGGTGGGAAAAGGTCAGGGAAGACTGGCTATGTGCTTCATCCAAAGACAAGGACTCAGATCTGGGAATCAGATGTAGACAAATCCCAGTCTTTGGCTGGGAGCTGGGGCATCACTGCAGCCAAAGGCAGAGGAGAAGCCAGAGCCTCACTTGCTCAGGGTCAGCAGGAGGCTCTTTGCTGCTCCCAAAGGTCAGTGCAAGGAAGTCCAAACTGCACAGGAGAGCAAGGAGCCTTTTAACGCAGTCACTGTGCTTTAGAGAAGCCAAGGCTGGCAGCGTACGGCATCACTGGCTGGCTCTGGCTGCCAACCCACAGCCTCTCTACAGCTAAACCAGCCACGCTGCTGCTTTGTCACCTCACAGCTCTGGGTTTAGATCTCAGCTTTGCCCCTGGATAGTCTTCAAGAGCTTGCCCAAAACGTCTTAGGCTGCTGCCTGCTCGTCTGAAGACTGTGGCATCAGCGGGCAGATCAGGAGCAAGAGGTCACATTGTCAGATTCTGGCACTACTTTTCCCCATGCTGTGTTTTCAAACATCATGAGATTTACCTATGCCCCAGCATGGGGGACATTTATTTGTCCTCTGGTTTGGAGAATTTGGGCTAAATTGAAGTCAAGCTTCATCAAACCGCAGATATTATAGGGCCTGAGACGAGTCCACAGGAATTGGCAAGACAGCTACCTAACAGTCATCTTCTTCTTGCTCCAACTGACAGCAAGCTCTCTCTAATTTTGAAACATATACAGGTTTTCCCATTCTGTCTTTGGAAACAGTCTCTCCATAAGGCATAGTAAAAAGAGCCCCAAGAGGAGCTGTCTTAGTCATCCCAGCTTCTCCTCTCCAGTGCCCCATCCTGAGGACATTACCCATTGCTGGCAGCCCCCACACGGGCTTTGTTGTGTTGCCTGAGGTCCCATGGGACACATGGCATTTGCAAGAGACCATCCAAGGCTTTGGTATGCCTGCAAGGCAGGACACTGCCTGCTGCTTGGGCAATGCAGCCCACCAAAGCACCACCCCTAGGACCACACCTTCTTTCCAAGCTATCTTTAGAAATACTTCTCAACAAGCTAGTCATTCACCTTCATAGCACTGTGCCCGGGGTCTCAACGTGCTCTAAGGGAGGATTTAGGCACTAGGCTCCCTTTGAAGGCAGCTCAGCTGCCAGGTGCACTTCTCCTGCCAGTGCCATGCCCTGAGGGTCTCTCATCCCAGTCTAGCCACTGAAAGCTTTGCGGTAGACTCCATGCCCCTTGTTCCTCTCATCTGGCCATGCAGGAGGACATCCCCTAACATCTTCCACTCCTTTGGTCCTCCAGTCAGAGCACTCGGGTCTTGAGACGCTTGACTGGGTGATGATGTTAGCAGAAATCGGTTCTTATCTGGTCAGTGGCACTCAGGTGATGTCCACATGTAGCAGAGGGAAGTCTCTTCATCACTGCCAGAGGCAGCTCCTTTTGTAGACAGACTTTCAAAGCAAGGCAAGTTGCCTTGGTCTGGAGATTTAGAGTCCATTTGCCTTCTGCTGCAACACTGTCCTTTGCTCCTTTGAAGAAATCATCTGAGCTAATAGCACGGTCACCTTCTTCTTTATCCTTCCTGTGCATCTGCTGGTTCTTGCAAACTCCTGCATTTGCTGCCTCTCCCCAGTAGGCAGGGCGCTCTGCTTTCACTGCTTATCACAGTACATGCAGCATCCAGGTGCTGTGCTGGCTTCATTCCCGCTTTCAGATCTGCTCTCATCTCTGCCACGGGTCACTCTGGTGGTGTCAAGTTTTTTTGACTGTGTCTATGAAGGCTATGTGCTACTCACCCTTCGAAGTTTTCACTCTGGACCGGGTGACTTCTGCTGCCTGGCAAATTCTAATTGCACTGCCTGGACTTAGCTCTGCAACCAGTCCTCTCTCACCGCCTCTGTCTCTCTCTCAGTTGCCTGTTCTCCAGCTGTAGATCAGTCACTAGCTCTTCTGAGATTTTGCTTCCTTTTAATCCTCTCTGATTAAACCATGTCTTTTATATGTTCAATTTTTTTCCATGGTGTTCCTGCAAGCCTCGGATCTCTGTGCCACACTTCTGTAATTAGCTTCCTTGGCCTCAGTCAACTGAAAGCTACCTGAGAAATCAAATGCTTCAAAACCAGCCAGTGTGAAAAATAAGGCTACTGCCTTGACACCTTCCATTTTACTGCAACATATTGCTTACAGTGGCTGTGAGAAAAGCTGCTTGAAGCTCCTTTACCATGCTGGGGAAGTCCAGCTCCAGAGGACCTCTAGCATCCTCCCATGGACCAGTCTGCACCCAAGGAGCTGGAGGCAAGAAGAGAAACACTCTTGTTATACAGCAGCACAAGTGACCAGCAAACTCACCTGCGGCATGGGACAGGAGCACCACACCTCCCTCTTCCCAAGAGGATTAAAACCCCACCTTTCCCTCTCCAGATTGTGCTCCAGCCTTTGGCAGGAGATGTTTCTCCCAGGGTGCATGGCTGGGCACCCCTTGGTCAGCACCTGTACGTACAGATGTGGGCCCTGAATAGAGCCTCTTGCAGTAGACCAGCCTCCTGCAGGGCTTGGAGAGACAGATTTTGTCCCAATGAGGTCCCTGAGAGGTCAGGCATGGAGACCAGACTCAGAGATGGCTCTGGAGTTGGGATCATACCTGAGAGGTGGGCCCCAACCTTAGAGAGAGTGGAAATTTTGGCTCCTCAGTTTTTCCCAAGCTCCAGAAGACTCCAGTCTGCCACAGCATTGTATCAGGTGCCTTGGACTGGGAAGGTGGATTGCACCAACCAGGCTGGTTTTGTGGTGCCAAAAATCACACTAAAGATGTTGCCTACATGGCTGAGGCACTTCAAAGTGAAGTGTAATAGGCTCTAACCAGCCAAGTGAAAAGTATATCTCCCTGTTTATTCGGGAAGCTCAGTCTTTCACAGCAGAGCATCTGTAACATGACCAAGGCTGAGGATTTCCAGACCATTTTTCTTCTGTACCCAAAAGAAAATTCTGTTGCTCCAGAAGCTATTAAATAGTGTGATTGAAGATCTAAGTGCACCAAAGAGGAGGGAACAGGACAGAGAGGTCAGGACTGCCTTTACACAGCAGATGGAGACCTGGATCCTGTTCTCTCCTTTGCTTGCAGGTTTACACTCTTATCTTGCCTTAAAGGCCAGGCAGGCAGATGTCCTGGCCGGGTTACCATCTCTCAAGTTCTTCCCCGTGCACATTAAATGAAATGCTCTTGTCTTGCCCTTTGGGTGAGGCCTGACCCATGGGGTTGGAAAATCATCTTATATGCTCCCAAGGACTTTGCAAGTACTTCACATGCAGCAGAAGAGAGGAGCTGAGGACAACCCACATCCAGGGGAGGCAGATGTCCTAAAGTCTGGGCTCCAGCCTGGCACAAGGGAATTGCACTTGGGTCTCCCATGCAGGGGACAAACTCCTGAATGGCCATGCTTGAGGAGACTGTTCCTAAACCTAAGCAGGAACATTTCTCCTGTCTAAATCATTTAAGGAATGTGGATAAGATGTACATCTCACCAAGGAAAAGGCTCAGAAACCAATGGGTGTAATGAAGGACTGGGCCAGAAACAATCTGCATGGGCCTGATAGATCCACTGATCGCATCTTCTTCCCTCCAGCAGAGCTGATGCCAGCATCCCTCCCCCATTATCATCCTGGGCAGCATGAAGGCACTGCAGTGGGTGTTACTGTGCATGGGAACAGCAACAGAAAATAAACAGCTTTAGTCTGAAGTCAGAATTGCAATTTGGAATCAGTGTGAATATCCCTGTAGCTCTGGGATTATCTTCAGCCTGTCCCACTTTGGCACAAATCCGTTGACCTTCCCACAAAGGCAGGGGGGAACAAGGACAGGGGCTGCTGGGGCTCCTTGGAGACTCCTCTCCAGCTTTTCTGAGGCCCCAGGAAGGCAGAGCAGCACCCCCACAGCTCAGAGCAAAGTGTTTCCAGAAACCCAAGGTCCCTGGTGAGTGGAGGAGGTCATGTTGGGAAGAGAAAGCAGCACACCAGGCGGGCTGGACTCAGGGAGGGTTTGCTCACGGTCAGCCAAGTCACGCCATGGGTGCTGAGCTCAGCTCCGCATCCCCATAGACTCAGCAAGGTGGAGGGTTAGGGGCACAAGTAGGATGTAGACAAGTGTTTCAAGCACTGCAGTGAGATGCTGTGGCCCCCCCACATCCCTTTCCCCTGAAATGGGCTGTCAGACCTCCACTGGAGAGACTTGTCAAAGGCAGCGGGCTCTGGTGGCAGGTCAGGGCAGTGAAGCCCCCTGGGGATGCCCTGATGGACAGGCGTTGGTCTGGATGCAGGGGACAGACCTCCTGGGGTGTGCGCCAGCATGGTGCTGGGGCTGTGAGCCTGCCCTTGTTGGCCTCATGGCCGGGGACTGCCTGCCCGGGGCCGTCAGCAGCCCATCAAGCCATAGCACTGGCTGGGGGCGATGCCAGCAGCCCCATCTGGACGTGCCTGCACTCACTGAAAGACAAGCTTCATTTGGTCCCACAGAGGGGATGCGGTACCTTGCACAGGGGTGCCTGGGCACTATGGATGTTCCCAACCCCATCCATGGTGTGGTGCCAGCTGCACCTGCTTGCCCTCTTGCTGTCCTTCACCTTCTCACACATAGATGCTGAAGGTCCAGCTCAACATCAACCCACCAATGGGTTTGCCCCAGGGCATTGCTGGCTGCCCACCCTGGGGCAACCCAGGAGCTGGGAGGTCTTCATGGGATGGTGTCTCAAAGATGACAGGCCTCCAGCTCAGGTTAGGGGTTTGTCCCTTGTGCTCTTTTCTGCTCCAGCCAGCATTGAAAAAGATAATTACAAGCAATAATTTATTCATTATTGGTTAACTCGTTTAGGCTGTCTAAGCCTGCTTCTAATTAGAAAACAAGGACCAGGCCGCCTCTCCTAGGTGGTCTCTTTCCCTAAAGTGGCTTTTCCATTAGCAATGCCCATTGCTAAGCAGAAAGGGCGCCAGCAGGACCACTGCTCTCCTGCAGCCCAGTGATGTAGTGCTGAGGAGCTGGAGAGGTGGGGGTGAAGTCTGGCTGATTGAGGGAAGCCCTCAGCAGGACTGTGCACTGCATTGGAGGGGTGCACTGGAGGTACCGAATTTCATCGCAGCGGTGATGCGCAGCTACTTTGGGATTTGCAAACAGGAGAAGCTGAGACAGACCCGTCCCCATCACCAACACGGTCGTTGGCTGACACAAGCATGCCAGGGCGGTCCTGAGCCCCTGTGCCGGAGCAGCAAAGCTGGCATTGCTGCAGCTGGCTGCTGCAACCAGAGCAGACCCCGGCATCCCATCCAAAATGGCACCTACCTCTTTCCAGGAACAAGGAGCCACCCCAGAGCAGTGATGCCCAGAGGCAATGTCAAGACTCCCTTCTCCTCCTCACCCCTCATCCGCCCACCCACAGGGTGGTGCTGCAGGTAGAGGGAGAGACGGCAAGGGGCAGGGGATGAGGGCAAGCTTCGCGTGAGGCCACTGCAGTGCAGCCTGGCCAGGAGCAAGCTGCACACAGCTGCTCCACGACTGCCAGGCCTCCCACTGGGCACCAATCTTCATCTCTTTGAAATATGCATTAAAATACATGAGCCACACTCTCTGGCCAGGGCTCCCAGCACTGGATAATTGCTTCTTAAGTGCTTTCTAAATGCAAACTGCATGTCATTCTTACCACCACTGCCACCTCCTCTGCACCCAGCCTTTGATCTTCTGCATGTCATGACAATATTGCAATTACCCCATCAGTGTCAGGAAGTGGAGGGGCTCCCGGCTGGAAAGCACAGGGATGCGTCGGCCTGCAGTCCTGCCCTCCCGATCGATACATATGAGGGGCTGGCAAGAGTCGTCCGAGCCGCATGCTGGCCAAGCCCCAGCCTGTTGGTGGATCCAGAAGAGCACTCAGGAGTCACCAGAGAGGAGCACCAGTGCAGAGCTCCTTGGTTAAAGAGATGACGTGCAGCAGGTTCTGGCTGGCAACCAAATGCAATACATCCCCTTGCATCGCCTGCTGCATGAAACTTTCTGGGTGCGTGGTCTCCTTCCCTCTGGCAAGGCATCTGCCTTTAAACCTCAGCCCCAGCTCCCTGCTCGTGTGTCCTTTTTTCCTGTGGCCCCTGAGCCTTAAATGATGCTGAAGCCCAAAAATCACTCACTTGACCCCAAAACCGATTTCTTTCTGACCTTTTGATTTGTGGGAAATGCTGGGGGGGAGGGGAGAAAAAAATAAGGGGGGGGGGGGAAAAAAAAGCACCAGTATTATTCTGGATTGGTCCCAGGTGTTAATTTAAAAGCACTGTTCTCAGACCTGGCAGAAAAGCTGAACTCTGATCCAACTTGCCTCATCCTGGGGAGATGCAGCTTTGAAGGTAGCAGCTCACGCCGAGCTCTCTGCGAGCATCGCTCCTTGGTGCTGCTGGGCTGCTGGTGATGACCTGTCCCTGCAACTGTCTGCAGCCACCTGGCCCCGCTGCCCGTGCCCCAGCCGGGCCATGGGGCAGGGAAGATGCTTTGCAGCGAGGTGAGACAACAAGGCAGTGTTGTTTAGCAGAGCATGGCTAGGAAAACCTTAGGGGATGCTGTGGGGATGCAAGCAAGGAGGAGCAGCCCTCAGGTCTTTTCTGTCCCCACCTGCTCTGTCTCGCCAAAACAGGGATGGCAAAGCTGGGATGCAGGTGGTCCCCAGCAGGGGACACGAATTAGGATGGAAATGCTGTGCAAAGTACCTCCCCATGGTGGCAGAGCCTTTTGGAGTGTCACGCCAGCAGCCCCAGGAAAAAAAAAAAA
>VYXH01003641.1:36858-51878 GCA_013397275.1 Burhinus bistriatus
AAAAAAAAAAACACCAAAAAAAAAAAAAGAGATCTTAACGAAGCTCTGCGGGACCATCGCACATCGCACATGCACCATGGCACTGTCCACAAGATTACCATCCACCGCTACTGTCACGGTGCAGATTCAGCAGTACAGGGCTGTGGATTGGCTCCTCCAGCAGCCTGATACCAGCTTCCAGTATGCCCAGTGTGCCCAGCATGCCCAGCAGAGCAGTGCCCTAGGGAGAGGGCACAGAGACCTGGTGGCTTACCTCTCTGCAGGGGCAGAACAGAGCGACTCCCCCATCTCACCGTGAAGCCCCAGGAACCACATTGCTTTCTGATACTGTGGAAAGGTGACAGAAGGGACATGCAAAAAGACTGCTTTTCTTCCCCGTTCACTCTGGGTGGGTAACTCCCTTCTGATCACTCCTAAATCCTACAGGGATGTTCTGGATATCGATGGCCACATCACACCCTCCTCTGTGCAATGCAGGTCCCCCACAGTCGGTTCCCCATCACCCACCACCTTTAATTTGGAGTACCCAACAGCATCTCAGGCAGTACTTTCCAATTTCCAGGGCCCCTTGCCCAATCACGCATGCACTGAGTGGCCAGGACTCAGCAGGGGACTGCCTTTGAACTCACCTCAACCTGCACTCACTGCCTTGGGGTGCAACATGGTGAGGTGGGAACATACAGCTGTGGTGCTGGCACTCCAATCCCTGTGGCTGTCTATATCATGTCTTGGGCACTCAGTCATTTTGGAAGGCATTTCATGCTCCCCACTGCCTGCGAGCTGTTGTCAGAGGGAATCCAGGCATTTCATACCTGGCCAACCCATCTGCAAAGTGTCAGAGCCCTGCAGCCATCACCATGGCCTTTGTGCCCATGAGCAGCTGCAGCCACAACCTACTTGGTGAGACACCAGAGGGAAACACCACACTAATGAGCTGCTGGGGATCACTGCCATTTCAGGGAGCAATATCAGAGATCCTGCCTTGCTCACCGCTGGTGGGAAGATGGAGGGAGACAGAGGCAGACGCAGGTGGCTCTAGCAGAAATGAGCTGGTACTTTGCCCTCTGCTTCCTGCTGCCCTGAATCCCATGGGCAGATCACTTGAACTCTGCCAGAAAGCACTTTCTTGCATCCATTTGCAGGAAGGCCCCTTTCAGTTCCCCAGGCACCTCTGCTTTGTCGAGGGTGACTGGTGGATGTGTCTTCTGTGTCCTATTCATTATTATCTCCATCTCACCGTGTTCTCTCTCATTCATCCCCTCTCAAACTAAATAGCTCCTTTCTTCTCTCTTCTCATGTGGAAATTATTCTCCACCCATTATCATTTTCATGATTTCACTTTCTGCTGTATCCTCTGTGATGAGACACCAGGACACAGCGGTTCCCCATGCATTTCTGGGCACGTGGAACATCTTCCTTCACCCTGGCGTGTCTTGTCTTAATGCATGTGGAAAAACTCATTTTCTCCCTTTTAGTGGCAATACCATCCCCTGGTGAGAGCTCATTGCTGTGGTTTCCAGGCCCTGTGTCGATGCAGGGGCATCGGAAACACATTGTGAGGGCCTTGTTCCCACCTTCAGACGATCCTCTCTTAGCTCTTGCATTGCCCTCTCTAATTTCCTTCTTTTCATCCTCTCATGTCAGTATAAGAAGATGCACCATGTGTCTCTCCATGGTTCCCCACCGATAAATTCCTGGATATCAAGGCTCAGTGCAGTAGCTCAGAGGCATTTCCACCTGTGGGTCATGCACAGTGTGGTCCTGCCTCACCCATCAGAGAACTGCCAGCAACATGCTAATGGCACTTCCTTCAGGCTGCATGGATCAGCCTCTCCATTATACGCAATGGAGCAGTGCTCGGCAGCATCTCTCCCATCTGCGATACAGCGGGCAGCCTTTCCCAGCCATGGCCAACCTGACCACTTGCACAGTCAGCTGCTTGCAGAGCTGAACAGTCAGGCTGGCACATTCATGATAAGGCTCTTTTTCATTCTGCAAAACAATGTCACACTTATCTGACACGAATCCTCAGTGTTAATCCAGTAGCTCTCCAAAGAGGTAATTTAACCCCAGACATGTTGGTGTGAACTTGGGTAATTACATCCGGCTCTGCAAGGTCTGTGTTACAGGTGCTCTGCCTCAGCAAGGTTAGTGGGATTAGATACATCATCCTCCCATGAGATGGTAGCTCAGCCCTGGTATACAAATCAGCCTCTCCTTAGGCTGATACGTCACCTGTTCCACATGACCCCCAGAGCATGGTGCAATGCTTTACACCACATTTCCCCTGTGACTAACCAAAGCATTACCAATTGCAGCTGGTCGTTGGGGTCTTCCAGTTGATGGCCAAATGATTATTGAGTGTGGCCTCCAGGTCCTGACCATGTGTCACACCAAGCCTGACCAGCACCACCAGCAGAGCCTGGAAATGGTGGGGCTCACGGTGACTCCCCCCACCCTATCCCCCCCCACCTCTCAGCAAAACTGAAGAATGAAAGCAGGGGATTAACGCTTCCCTGTAGCACCAGGTGAGGTAACGAAAGGGCCACCACTAGCTGACCAAGCAGAGAGAAAGTGCCAGCCTTGAGGACAGTCCAGGGAGATGCTGCTCTGCCGGAACGCTTGCTGGGCTCAGGGAGCCTTTCTGAAGGGCAGGCCTTACAGCGGGGATCCTTACGGCACTTCACAGGTGATTAATGAGCCTAATGCTCACCCCACTTCTCCACATGATGGGAACAACCTAGTCAGCTGGTGCTGTTTGTCCCCATGAGTCCCCCTATGCCGAAGCCTGCAAGCATCATGGGCAAGTATCTAGGCTGGGCACAGTGGAGAAGGTGAACAGATTCACACCATGGTCCTTGGGGCGAGTGTAAGGGGCAGTAACTTCTGCTGTAGCACTGCCCCACTTGGCCACCCAGCTTAGAGCCATGGGCAAAGGGGAGCAGTATGGGGCCACACTGGTTCTGCCTGCAGACCCACGGCCACTCAGGTGCTGGCTCCTGGCAGGGGCAGAGGGGCATATGCCCAGACTAGAGGAAAGGAAGAGATGACCATGGTGCTATGGTCAACATTTGCAGACTGATCCCAGACCCTTCTCAAATCCTGACACAACCCATAGCCACCGTCTGGTGGCAGACCTTGCTGCTGGAGAGAAAACACACTCTTTCCCCAGGCTATGGTAGAGAAATAGGAATTTCCCAGGGTTGAGGACAAAAGGATGGATGAGGACCCTGAACATCAGCATTGTGCATAGGGCTGGGGCAAACTTCAGGTCTGATCTCTGCATGTCTAATGGAAAGAGATGCCTCCCTGCGCAGGCTGTTCCACCGCAGCGGGGACAAACTCAAATGCACACCGAGGGAGGCACACAGATGCCAGCATAATTAGCCACAAAATAGACTTTTCAGTATCACACAATGACAAAGAAAAATAAAAAAGGCCTGCATGCTGATAATTCCTGAGCGCACCTCAGTGACAAGGAACTGGGACAGACTTGAGCTTCCACTGAGCCAGAGGAAAATGTATTTTTAAAAAGCAGATTATCTGGTTAAACAGAGGGCAGGGGGCTGAGCTGAGAGATAATGGGGGTGTCTGTGACAGCTTTATTAGGAAGTGCCTAATGTCGGAGCGATTTCACGGCAGATCTCAGAGCAGTGGGCTGACTCCAGGAGCTGCGGTCTCCACCACAGAGCCTTGGCGGCACTGTCAGATGGGCTTAGACGTCAACTGACCCTGCCTTTTTGCTGCAGGAGACAATGAAAGCAGCAGGGATGCTTTGCAAGGGGTTGCCAGCCCATGCAAAGTCCTGGGGTACCACCTGAAGGGTGGGATGGGTGAGTGCTGTATTTGTTAGCCGTCATTAGAGGTAGGATTTGCTCTGCTAACCTGAAAAGCAGGGCATGCTTGGACACACGGGGCAGTGCCATTGCCTCTACCACCTGTACTGGCAGCCTTGGCACTGGTAGCTCCTGGGCTCAGGAGGCAGAGGGAATGACCCTTCCTTTGCCTTCCAGGACAGTCTCACCTGCCTGCTCCCCTTGTCTTTTTTTCAGGGTTTCCTTGCTGCCCCTGTCTTGTTCTTTGCCATGTCATCTTCCCATATGGTCCAAAGACTCCTGCAAAGCTGGCAGAGCATCCATGCATCTGATCCCAGCCGATGATGGTCCTCACCACATCCCCAGCACCTTCTGCATCCAAGCCCCACAGAGAGATACCACCTCCAGCTCTCGGGGTCCTGTTGCCTGCTCTGGCAGCACAGCATGCCCTACATGAGCACCTCCTGGCACTGACCCCTGCAGTGCTGGGCTCCCAGAGATTTACGAGTGCACAGCTCCATGGGGCACAAGCAGTACCTTGCTAGGATGGGTACGTGTGCATGGGGCATGTACTTTCCCTCTCTGGGCCATGATACTTGCCCATGATGCTTGTAGGCTTTGGCATAGAGGTACTGATGGGGACAAACAGCACCAGCAGACTAGGTTGTTCCCACCATGTGGAGAAGTGGGGTGAGCATTAGGTTCATTAATCACCTGTGAAGTGCCATAATGGTCCCCACTGTAAGGTCTGAACTTCAGAAAGGCTCCCTGAGCCCAGCAAGCATTCAGGCAGAGCAACATCTCCCTGGATTGTCCTCAATGCTGGCACTTTCTGCTTGGTCAGCTAGTCGTGGCCCTTTCGTTACCTGACCTGGCTCTATGGGAAAGCGTTAATTCCATGCTTTCATTCTTCAATTTTACCTAGAGAAGGAAATTTTTCCTTCCTGTTTTCTGCCAGGGCAGGAGCACAGCCTGGCATCAGTGTGGGGTGGAGCACTAGCACAATGCTCACCACTAAGAAACCTGAACTGGGAGCATCCCATTCCCAGGGACAAGCTAGCAATGCAGGGTACCAGAGAGCACACATGAAACAAGGCTTTACCAGTGTGACTCCTGGCCTGGGTCTCTGGGAGGAGCTGTAATCAGGAACATGGGGCACTCGAACCACTCTCTAATCCCAGATTTTACATGAGCTGAACAGGTCCTGATCAGCTTGCCTGGGGCTTACAGTGGGACTGACAGCTGCTCCTATGCCACCCAGATGCCCCAGCCAGCCAGAGCAGCCCTGAGTGGCTCCTGTCATCCGGGCCAGGGCTTCCCTGTGAGAAGAGGACAAGCTCAGATGCTGGGACTGGTGCTTAAACGCGCCGGGCCATGGCTCTGTCCACGAGCATCAGACAGCGGATGTAAATCTGGGTCTCTGTGAACAAAAGGTTGTGACGCCTCTGCCCCCAAAGCTGCCAGCTCAGCGTGAGAGGACTCCCCAAGGCACAGGGGAGCCAGCAATGAAGCTGTCTCTGACACGGGAAACTAAAGATGTAAGAAGGAGCATGAAATCACGGGTGACAACCATAACAGGGGCAGCTCCAGACATGACAGGGGGAGCAGGAGCTGTGCCGCATCCATCTGGGAGGCTTTGCTGCCTTTGTAGAGAGCGGTGCACGTGGTGGTGGGGTGGAGGACCAACATATGAGATGGAGACAGTCCCCACATTGGCTCAACTGCCTGGTGGTGCTCTGTCTTTCACCAGCACTGGGGATGGGTGATGTGTCCCAGTCCTGGCCATGCTGCGGTTTGCAGACTCCAGCCGCTGGAGCTGCTGGTCTATTGCTGTGACCCCCAAAGGTCGCACTGAACCACGAAGGGGACTGCAGCATCTGGGGTGCAGGTTTGCAGAGAGGCAGCTGTTGACAGATGAGCCCAAAACCTACCTGCCATTTTCCCCTGCTGCAAGAGCTCATCTCTCCCGGGCTGCTGGCCTGGGCAGCCAATTTGGACAGAAAATGCTTCCTAATTTCCCCATGAAAGCATTTTCTGTGTCATTATCAGTTTAACCCGGATTGCCTGAGCCATTACATCGTTTTGTCAAAGCCCTCAGAGCTGCCGAGCGCACTGCCTGTGCTGGCAGGGATGCTGCCCGGCAGCCCCCCATAGCCTCCTCCCACCTCCCAGCTCCACATTTCCCCTTTGTGTGCCTCTCTACAAGGGCGCCAGAATTTAGCCACCCTCTCTTTCAACTTCTCCCCTCTCTCTTTTCCCCCCTCTGTAACAAATCAGTGAAAAGAGGGAAGAGAAGAGGCTCCAATGACAGATGGAGCTGGTGCTATCATCTCTCTTAACTGTCACCGAGAAAATCACACGGCAGCCACTGAAATTCAAATTAGAGTTTTGCTGAAGCTGCTAAAACTCATCAAAAGATATCTTTGAAGTCCACTGGCAGGCTGGTCATTTCTTTTAAATTAGTCCCTGTTGAAAATGAAATTGCAGGGAGTTGGTGTATTAGCATATTGGAGTGCGAGAGACAGCATAATACTGCCTTTCCAGGGAGCAGAGACAGTTTGCTCCTGCACAAAGACCGCACTCAAACCAGGCTCTTATTGCATTAGGATAAATGAACAAGTCATTTCAAAGCTCCCCATTAAGGGGGACGGGCTGGCACTCAGAGACACGACGGCAAAGACAGGTCAGTGCTGTCCCTGCATTCGTGCCCTCGTAGCCAACCTCCCGGCCACAGCATCGCAAGCCCATGCAAATGAGAAGCTGCCTCCTTAGCAGAGCCAGCTTGGTGACAAGGGGAGAGGGGCCCTCTCCAGTCCTGATCCAGGGACCAGTGAGTCCCTGAGTTGATGTGATGTGCAGGACGTGCGGCTCATCACAGCCGTCTGGGGAGGACGCAGAGCCAGGACCACGAAAGCACGTTCTGTCCCCTGAATGCTGGCTTTTTCCATGCTGTGCTTTCTTCCAGCACCTTCCAGACACACAGGAGTCAGCATCCCGCTGCCCCAGAGGTAGCTGAGCCCCAAGGAAGGACCCTGGAGACCCCCAGACCATCCCTGGGAAGCTGCAGCAGAACCACTGGGAGCCCAGGACAGACCACCTCTGATAATTTGGTACTGGTCTGAAAATAAAGGTCAGTCCCAATAGTGGCTCCTCCTAACCCGAACCCCATGTGCCTTGCATCTCAAAGGTGCCTGTCGGAGACAAGCACAGGCATTCACGGCCTCCAAGGTCCTCATGAGCCAAAGAGCATGGTGGGACTGGAAACCAGTGACTGGCCACAGTGGGGTGGTGGCCAGTGGCCCCAAGAACAGCTGTAACATCACCCATCAGTGAATATTTCTCAACCCAGACAAAACCGGGATGACATCCAGCTCCAGTTCAGTCCAACGCAGGCATTTGCCCAGAAATAATGGCCCTTAGGATGAGTACCAACCCTCTTCCCTCCTCCCAGGCTTTGCACCATACCATCCTCCCCTCTCCTGAGACGCTGAGCACAGCATTGCTGCCTACCGAGGAGACACAGGGCTCTTTCCCCAGCCCTGCTAGCCCAGGGCATCCAGTTTCCTCCTCCTGCCTTGAATCTCTAAGCAGAGGTTTCCCTGTCAGCCTGAAACCTTGTGATGTCAGCTGCTTTTGGATAGAGCTGTTTCTTTCATTACCAAGCTGATGTGATGGGATTTTCAGTGGCACTTGTTACACTCCTGCATCTTTACCCATAATGTCTTTGAGCCAAGAGGTATCAGCTGCAGATTTCACACTCTGAGAGGGGTTGGGAGATGGTCAGAGGTGGGAAGCAGTCCTTGCATTGCAAGCCCAAGCCTGGGGAGGTTTCCAGCTCAGCCCTTGCACGTGGGGATTGCAAGAACGGACAGACTTCCACCAGTCGGGGTCTCAGCTCCCCAAATATCCCCTTTCACTGAGCCCAGAGAGCCTCGCATGTCAAGGGAGTCCCTTTTCAGGACATTTCCGCAGTGATTTGGCAAGCTCATGAGAAAGACAGGATTGTTTCCCGGTGGGATCACAAGGGGTCAAGTGGGCTGGAGGAGGGAGCAGGGACTGCATGTTCCAGACACGGACACAGTGTCAGTCCAGGGACCAGTGCGATGGCCACAATGTCCCACTCAACAGCAAGTGATCTTGAGACTTCTCTGTTTAAACATGCTTCTGCTTACCAGAAAAGATCCTGTTGCTAAGCTCAAAATGCAGGAAATTGACATAAAAACCTCAGTGGGAGACTGCATGAACGGCAAGGGGATTTTATTTAATGTCATTTCCAAGATGACCTCGTCCACTCACCCCCAGCACACACGAGTGTCCAAGTGGTCTGGCCAAGATCACTTGTTCTTGACAGCAGGGACACGGGATGTCAGTCAATGATCCTATCTCCAGCAGTAGTGATAACAAACTGGTTTTAACATCCTTTGGGAGGCAACGGCGATTACAGGGTGATGTGTCCCCTCAGGATTTAGGGCTTACTTCAGCCCTCGCGGATTGTGGGCCAGGTTGCTGCCCATTTCTTCGTTTGTGTTTCTTTGTGTCCTTGTTCTGCATGTCTACGGCTACAGCCTTCCTTCTGGAGGTCTTTCCCAAAACTAACTCAGCTAACCTCCTCTGCTGTGGGCTGTTGCCCAGGGCAGGGCAGAAAGGCTGGTTTTGCAGGACGGGTATGGAGGTCATGAGCTGTTTGCAGGGGGTACAGATTTGTGCCCTGTGGGGAAGGGAGAACTAGTCTGAATTTCTACAAGCTGGTTAGGATCTATCATCTGCTGCTCCAAGGGGACCTTCAAACTAACACACACAATCTGTAGAGAGCATCCCTTCAACAGCTTGCTCAAAGGATTTGTCAGAGACGCAAACATAGTTTCATACTGTTCATGAAAAGCTTTATCACCCATATGGATTTGGCATCAGCCTTGGTGTCTGGTGGTGAATAACCAAGGGTCCACTGGGGTAGCTTGAGAGGCAGAAATTGGGTGACTGCACCATGAATGCAGATATGTAACTAGAAAACAAAGATCTCTTTAATGCTACCCAAGAAAGGAGCCACATTCTCTGGAAGGATTAATGGCAAGAGTAGCTCAGGCTGTGCTGGGCAGAGAGAATCACGTGCTCACCTCTCTCTGCTGGAGGTCTGACATTTTCTCTGCATAGGGACAGTTGGGTCTGGCTTGACGGATGGCCTTGCAGCAAGCTCCCAGAGCTACGTGTCTCTTTGGGCTGGATCCCTGTAATGAAGTCTGACAGCACCACTCAGATCTGCTCTCCTGCTCAGCGTTATGTTAATGAGGGGGCAGATGAAAAAGAAAACTACATATATCTTCTTTTCCCATTCAAGAGATGAACAAACAACCCACTAACACGAGCGAGCAGACTATGGAAATGCTGGTGCGAGCCTGATACCATATAGATAGGCTGGTGCAGCACATCACAACTCTTCACGCATGTACTGGGTCACTGTTTTCCTTCCAGAAGCAGAAATAACATCTGTAAACAGCACAGGCTCAGTAAACACGCCCCAGTCCCCCAAAGCACATGAAGGACTGTGAATGAGTTTTGCATCTCCAAACAGGAGAAGAGAAATCATCATTTACCTGTTGAAGCACAGACCAGCTCTGAACAAAGAGATCCTGAGCTTCTCCAATCTGATGGCACCCAAAGGGGTCACTTTAGAAATTTGGAGACTCCTGAATCCTATTTTTTCCAAAGACGTATTTTTGCTCAAGCCACCCATTTCATACTAATGGCTTTGAGATTAGCAAATCTTCCTGTGGGAAAAAAAAATAAAATCACTGTCCAGCCCCAGTCATCGTCCTGCATCCTTATCTCACTGAAGATATTGAAGCCTATCATCAAATCCAACAGGAACAAAGCATGAGCTGGGGATCTACACCTCGACTGTGTGCCCATGGTGAGCTCACCATATGTGCTCATCAAGCATTTCCTCATCTCCTGAATCCCCAGACACAACACCATCTTGGCCTTCTCCTTCCCTCTCCTGCACTGCTGAGGGTTACCTCAGCCATCCTTGCGGTCTGGCTTTCTGGGGCAGGAGTTGCTGAGTGTGGCCACGAGCCCTGCACCTGCCAGGGATGGAGACCTCGGTGGCCCTTGATGCAGCCACCATGCAAGCAGACTGCTAATGCTGGAGGCTGTTCACAAGAATACATCCCTCAAGTGGTGACAGAGCAAATCAATACGGTGACTGCTCTTTAGCAACCCCGGGCAGGGAGCAGCAGCCCTCCCAGCGCTATCTGCCAGGTAGGCAGCCGCTCGTCTGCAGGATGGATTAGGGGACAGACTGACAACGGGTGGCTCTTCCCCTGCCACTGCCACCCACATGCACAGCTGCAGCAGGGCAGCCTGCAAATAGGTGGGGATGGGGCACAGGGACCTGGTCACACGTCCCGTGCATGCAGCTTTACAACCACACGTGTGCAGCTGGAGGACAGCGTTGGCTTTCACAGGGCCCCCCTGATCCCGAGGTCCCACAGGGCCCCACGTGCTCCCTGGATGCTGCACAGCACAGTGGGACAACCCACAACCACAGCTGTGCTGGTCCAGTGGAGCAACCCTGGACACGTGGCAGAGGGCTCATGGCACGATGCCACCAGCATCCATCCATGCAAGTCATGTGCAATCCCACTGCCAGTGGGAGGCAGATGAACACCAGGAAGCAGGCATCGTGGTCAGGAGCAAGAACAGGTTTTAGCTCAGCACCCTAGGTTTAAATTGGCTTAACCTGTCCTGCTGCTGAGCCCAAACCAACAAACTCCTTATAACAAACCAAAGCTACAGAGATGCAGCCAGCTGGGCCAGGCATTGCTCCCAGAAAGTCCCATATCCATCCCATTGCGCAATGGATCTGGGTAACTCCAGCACTCTGGCTGCACCCTGCTTCCTCAAAAGGCCCTTTGGGATGGTGCCACCTCTCCACAGCACTTACTCTTTGTCTGCATGGACCACATGCATCTCTCCAGCCCCTGGCTGCACCAGTGCTTGGTAGCCAGCTCTCCTCCACTCAAAACCCCTGCGTGCCACTGAGCTATGCTGGTCCAGGGACGTGGCTCTTCCCTGGGGTGTGTGACCAGCAGCAGGGTCCTGAGGGACTGCACATGGCCAAGGGAAGACCAAGCAGCCCAGCAACCCTGCTGCTGCCCTGCCCCTGGGTCTTCTGTGGGTAAGATCCTCAAAGGGACCAGGGAAGAAAGGAAAGATCTCCTGCTGCCACCACAGGTCCTCCTGGAGTAAAGGACCAAGGGCTTGACACAGAGTCCGCAGGGCTGGCACCGTACTCAGACAACCACTCGTGAAGTGGAGACAAGGCATGGAAGGCAGCCAAGTCTGTCCCTGGAGATCCCATCCCTGCTCAAGAGCAGAAGCACATCAGAGCCTCTTTATTGTCTGCTGATGGGAGGGAGCATGACAGCCCCATGCAGGTGCCACTGCCAGAGCAGAACTTGCCAAGACATGATGCAGAGCTGCACAGTGGAACCACATCAGCACAGTGGTGCAGGGCCAAGATGACTGGTATGGTAAGGACAGCAGTGGGAGCTTGCAAGGATGCTGTTTTCACCAGTGCAGTGCTCCCAGGACAAATATTGCAGCACTGAGACAGAGCGTCACGAAGGCACAGTCTCTGACCAAGTGAAAGCCTCTTCCTCGGTGGGAGAGATAGGGAAGTGATGGGACAGAGGGTGAACCAAAGCAATGGGACCAGCTCTGGAGACTGGGAGAAATAACTGCAGATGCTAAGTATTGGAATGCATCTCTCAGTCCAAGCTAAATCCCAAACCAGTGCCAATATATAACAGGAAATACACTCCTGCCATTGCTGCCACTGGGTGCAGGCAGGGAGCAGCAGCAGCAGCACAAAGCGGTGCCCAGAGCAAGCCCTGCCGAGGAGCAGCCTTCAAACTGATAAGAGGCTGCAAATAATGACTGCGAGCTCTTCTGTGGATCTCAGCAATGATAAAATTGTTACTATTTAGCAAAGATTCCCAGTTTTTCCATGTGCCACAGGATGGCACAGGCCATCCCAGTGTTTGTATAAGGGATCTGCTGCTGCAGACCTGCATCAGTGGAGACATATCAAGTGAAAAATACTGTTAGACAGAACAACTGACCTGCACCTACATGGAAATGTCTGAAACAGGCTCCCCCCAGCATCCTCGAGCAGTCAGAAGCAAAACGCGTTGATTCTGGTGAAACTGCAGAAAATAGTTTAAATGCAACAGAGGTCCTTTGCACAACCCGAGCCAGGAGAGACAGTTTTGGACACCAGGTTTCCAGGCCACCTTCTGCTAGAGAAGCAGAGGCATATTCCAGATCCACAGCAGTGCTTGGCTCCAGGGAAAGCGCCCTGGGAGCCCTGTCCCGTGATGCTGGTTTTCAGCCCCTCTGGGCTGTCTGCGAAAGCAGGGAAGAGGGATAGCAACATGTATTAAGCAGATTAACTTTGTGCCAGAGTAGAAAGGCGACTGAAATAGCTGCTGTGCCACAGCTGGAGCAGAGAGCCTGCCCTGAGCAAGGCAGACCTTGCTACTAGGCAGCAGGTATCATTTGACCCTCACTAGCTGGGTACTGTGTCTCCCCCCATCATTTCAGAGACAAAAAGAGGAGACTGTCTCTTCCTCCTGAAAGATAAATGCCTCCAGATTGTAGCCACTCGACAGGTCCACTGAAATTCATCAGTTCTGACTTGAAATGAAAGCTGTAATAAATCTTCCCGTTGAATAGGAGATCAAAGACAGATCATTAGAGCTCTTGGATTACCCGGTGAGAGCACACTTCCATCAGCTGCTGTGCTGCTTGTTCCCCCATGTCCAGAACGACCCCTTCAGTGGTGGAGTTTTGACTCTAAAAGAAAAGGACAATTTCCCTCAGAAGAGGTCTGGGCTGTGCCCCTCTCCTGTGCCCACCTCTCCCCTGACTGCTCTCAGATAGCTCTGCATGGCTCGTGGCCATGTCCTTGGCAGCCACGCTGGTACACATTGCTCCACTGCAGAAGACAGAGCAGAAGAGCTCGGTGTTGGCCCAGCCCTCAGGGAAAGCTCTTCCCCACATTACAAATCTCCTGCATCTTCTTCCCAGGGAAAGAAAATCCTCCCCAAGCTCTGGGAACTATCCCAACTCAATTGCCCTCCTCAAGCTGCAAGGTAGAGCCCTGCAACACTTCAGTGGGGACAAATGTCCATATCACTCCTGTTTCTAGAAAGATGCATAAGGATGTTGCGCTGATTTTGCACTCCACTCTGTTTAAGCCCCAGTGAAGCGTTTGCTGACCTGTGCCCACCAGGGATCAGGAGCACTCCCTCTCTGAGCCTATCCAAACCCATTTGTTGGTAGCAGCCTACAATATGGCCATTGGCTGCACAGGGAAAGTTGTCCCCCTTTCCTAAATCTGTGTGGGCTAACTCCTTCTCTCTGCTTGGACCATGAGATCCCAAACTCAGCCAGTCTCCTGGGCTTCTCCTTCCCTCGTTCCAACCTCAGTAGCCATTTTCTCAGCAACACATCTGAGTTGGTATCTGCTCGTAGGTGCAGGAAAAGGTTGTGTAGCAGGAACAGAAGGTAAAGGAGGATTCAGACTGCAGGTGGTGGCATCCTATCAGCCATACAGCTGCTTGTCCACCCTTCCTGGCTCCTTGGTCCTGCCAGGGATGATCTTCGCCCAGCCTAATGCTGAGTTGGTGAGACAGTTGTGCCTGAGCCAGCTGGAGGGATGCTGGAGAGCAGATATATCAGTCATCCCTGATTCTCTAAGTGGTTTTATTTCTCTAACAGTGTAAGGCAAGTTGGTCTTTCCCAATGCCCTGGCTGGTGGATTGACTGAACAAGCTGGAAAACATCACCTGATGTTCCTCACTCAGCACAAGTGGGACCCACCACTTTGCTCCAGGTGTGGGTGCAACGGAGCCAGGACTGGCTCATGGGCTGCCTGCCCAGCAGTCCTGGAGGGCCAAGGAGGACAGCTGAGGGACATGCAGAAGCCACACAGAGGAGTGAGGTTTATCTCTGTGCAAAACACGTCGCACTTGACAGAGTGAATTTCATTCCTGGAGAGATATTTTTCTTTTTCCACTGAGACCAGGTTTGCTGAGCTTAGCTCTGAAATGAGGGACCATAATAAGTCCATTAGCTTCAGAGGAGTTATCCTGAGCACACAGTTCGACCTGTGATCCCTCATTTTACAAAGGGCTAAACACGGAGAGGATGTAGCAGTGGAATTGAGAGATCCTCTGCCATTTTGCACACAGGAGGACTCGGCTCTGATGTGAAAATCAGTACTGGGGGTGAAAGATAGGTTACATGGAACTTGTTTCACTGTCTGAAATGTGTGGTCCTAGCAATTGAGCTTCTCACGTTATAGCTGCCCTTCTGTATTGCAGGATGGGGTATGGGGTGTAACTAAAGGGTGGCCAGATACACAGGGTACATGTGTTGGGGGTGTCCCATGATGTGAGGAGTCCTGCAGTTGGGAACCCTATGATATACCCAACAACAGAAGCTGTCCTCAGATACAGAGTACCCCACAGCATTGGATGTCCTGAGCACGTGGGTGTTGATGTATCAAGACACCCAGCACCCTGAAAAGAGGCACTTTGGCTTGATTTTTCCTAGGCATCAGCCTGGTTGACTGCAGGGAAAAGTCTGCAGCTGGGAAGAGGGCAACAAAAAGAGTCCCAGCACTGGGGCTCTGTTAATGAAGAAACAACCCTATAATTTGTAGCTGAGCTCACAGTTTTGGAAGCCCATCTCATGGCTTTTGAAGTGCAAACCAGCACAACATCCCCCCCATTGACCAGCTCACTGCCCACAGCTGTTTGCGTCACCTCCATTGCAGGAGGTTTCCCGGACCCCTGAGCAAAGCCCCCGCCGGACACTCGTGCAGATGAAACTGCTGAGCAAGATCAAACGTGAACCATTCCCCAAGCTCCCCCCGGCCTCCTCCAGCTGCCCAGATAATCCCCCAGACTGAAAGGGAACCTGAACCCTGAGTGGTTTCATGCAATAGGAAATGGAGCTGAGCCCCTGAACCCTCTTTGTGCCAGGATAATGGTCACAGTGCTTTACATCCCTGCACTGTCCTGCTCCCCGCCGGCACCGACTGGGAAGATGAGCTCTGGAGCTGTCACTGCTCAGAGCTTCAATCCAGCATAAACCAAACTTTTTGTTTAAGGTAGTAGTTTAAAAAAAAAAAAAAAA
>VYXH01003641.1:57079-105546 GCA_013397275.1 Burhinus bistriatus
CAACGTGGCCGGCTGGTCATGCCAGGACTAGGCAGGAGGCACTCGCTCTCAGCACACAATTCTTTTGGCCATGCTTGCGCAGGGTTGGGATGGGAAACCTGGTCCAGGTCTGCCCAGCCCATGCAGCACCGCATACAAAGCATGGAGGAAGACCCACAAAAAGAGCACACAGAAGGCAGGGAGGGACACGGCCTGGCAGGCAGGGACAGAAGATAATGGAGCAACCCACCACTGAGCAAAGACCTGCCCCGAGACCTGCCCCAAACAAAGAAGACCAGAGGATGGGGATGGCTCCCCCGCAGTGCAGGGAGGGAGGGAGACCCCCTCAGCCCTCATCACCGGGACCCAAGCCAAACAGCTTCTGCAAGTTAAACTGCCAGGCTCCAGCCCCAGACAGCTTGTTTGGGGTCTCCAGAGCACCAGCAGTTTGGTTTTCCCCCAAGACACCACCCATCAGCACCACAGCACGGTGTGGTGGGTTCAGGGAGGGCCAAGGGCCAAGCCAGCAGAGGTGTTCTGGGAGAACAGGGAGCACTGGAGATGACAATATCCGAACCTTAACAGCCCAGCCAGTGTCCTCAAGGGTCAGGCAGGTCCTACAGCCCCTGCTGGAGCCCATCACCAGCTAGGGGCTGCATTCATCCCCCTGACCTGCAGCCATTGATCCGAGCTGCCTTCAGAATTTTTCTGCTTCCCACCGCAGGAGACAGCACGGCTGCTTTCACGTTTAAACCAACACCAATTAGTCCCCCTTCAAATTACAGGTCTGAGTAACCCCCCCTCCAGCCCAGGAGAAGCAATTGTTCCCAAGAGACCTCTCCCTGCGAGCACCCAGCATGAGCACAGCCCCAGGAATGGGCTTGTGACACAGAAAAAGGAAATTGTGTTCAATCACTTCGGCAAGGTGAGTTGCCTGCTCCTGGGTGGGGAAACTGGAGCTCAGGGTCTCTGCCGGGGCCGCAGAGCTTTGGCAGGGGGAAAGCAGCCAGGCAAGCCACAGAAGCAGGAATGCAGCAGTCGGCAGCGTGCCAGGCTGCTCCAGGGCTGCGTCCCACATCTGCTCAGGCACGCAGCTGCGCGGGGACGTGGCTGACACATGGAGGAGCACAGGGACCCTGATCACCCCATGGCTTCCCAGAGCTGCTCCAAGATGCTCAAAATAATCTCTCAGGCATTTGCAGTTCTCCACCAAGTGCTGAATCATCCTTCTGCAATGTTTGCATTAGGCATGCAGGAGCGGTAGAGCCTTTTGCAGTAAGAAACAGGAAGGAGGGGCAGGTACTGACACACAAGCAATAAGAAGTATCAGCAGTTAAGGTGCTCTCTGTGCTACCTGCTCTGCTGGCCCTCCTAAGACTAAATGGAGGAGGGGACAGAGTCTGCCGAAACTTGGCAGTCGCCTGTGCATATCCCAGAGGGACACATGCAAACACAGTTTGGACACACAGCAGAGCTGATGGTTTGGTTTCTTCAGCCTGAAAGTAAGTCACTGTGAACCCCCGAAGCAAGTGGTACCTGTCCTCATCCTTCACTAGACCTGTACACCCAACCCCAGCTATGCAAAGCTCCTGGGATCCCACATCCACATACCACAGGGTCCCATCAGCCCCATCCACTCCTGGTCAGCTGTATCACTGATAACCTGAACTAGCCCATCAAGTGAACAGCAATGCCTCACCTCTAAAAAAGAAAAGCCCTCTCGAACCACTGAGAAATGGATGAGTAAAAGTGGTTTATTTATTTAGACTTTCAATAAAACTTTGACAGTATCCCGCACTGGGGGATTTAAAATCTTGCAACCTATCCTGGTTACACACAAGGACACCAGAACTTTTGTGTGTTTAACAGATCTACTGAGATGTAGCAGATAGCAGAGGATTATCTGGGTTAGTCGATGAGAGAGGCTGTAGGGAGCTGCAGAGGGAATTCACTGCTAACAGCAACTAGTTTCGCTGCAAGGGAAACGTAGTGTTGATAAATGGAAGTTCACACACACCATAGGGATCATCTGACCTACTCCTGCGTATTGCCAAATTCACTATCATCTATAACCACGCTGAAAAAAGCTCTGTGTGACTGGACAGCTCGGTAACAACAGCTATTAAATGCTCAGAGACAAAAGAAACAACTCAACATTTGAAGTGCAATGGGCTAAACAAATGTAATATTATGAGGCATTAAGCATCAACTGACAGGGTGGCCCTGCTCTAAATACTGTCTCAATTGTAGCCTCTAGGCTGGAAAAAGTGAAAGCAACACAAGGTGGATAAAAGGAACCACCTACATGTTTGTAATTGCCAAGGTGTCCTTCCAGCTGTCCCACCTATCTTCCACCCAGCACAGAGCCCTCACAGTGTCTCCTGCAAAAGGCCAGAATGGGAATTATTTACCAGCAACTGGAGACTTCCTAGATCTGCATCCACGTGTAAGTCTCTACAGACAGCAAAACCCTGCATGGGGCTAGCTCATGACAAGTGTACATCGAGATGCACCACCTCTGTGGGAAGAGCTTTGGGGAAGATGCACTGGGTGATGACAAAGCCCAGCTGAACGTTGGTGGAGGGCTGGGGTGAACCTGCAGGGAAACCTTGTCCAGGTGAAGCACTGTAGAGTGGAAGGATGAGGGTGGATGGCAAGGACTGGAGCTCAACCCTTCCCTACCAAAGTGCTGGCAAAGAAAGCCAATGCCATGGAGTAGGTGGCATATGGCCTTGGCCCGCTTGGGCAGAGAAAGCCAGATTCGCCTGTCAGGGAAAGCCATTATCATGCCCGTTAGCAGGTTAAGCACAGGTGGAGGGGCATGGATTATCTCCACAGGCAGTTTGAAAGCTGAGGCAGGGTTCTGCTCACCTTATTACAGCCAAGGGGAGGAAAGCAAACTCCATCTCTGTCAGGAAGCCTCCAGTGGCTGGAAGACCTGTGGGCTAAGACGATTTTGCATGGTATCAAGCTAGATCTAATCTATCTGGACAGACCCATTTGGTGGCAGCTACTTTATGCTCCAAGCGAGGATGTGTACAGAACAGACCCATCCTGGCCAACCCTCCCCATCTGCAAGAGGCTCTGGGGCAGCGGGAGAAGGTCTGGGAAGCACAGAGAAGAACACAAGCAGACAGCTTGCCCAGACCAGGCTTCCCATATGCTGCAGGGCTGTAAGTATCCCTAATCCAGGGTATGAAGGAAATATCAGTCAGCAAGCTTGACCCTGAGCTCCCTGAGAACACCACAGGCATCGACTCCTCCCGTTAGAAGTGAAAAGGTCGCTGTCTGGACTGCCCTCAATGCTGGGCATCTCAAGGGTGTCCAAGAGGGGAAGGGAAATAAGGCAAATCCAAGCATCTGTGCTCTGTACAGATGGATTCTTACTAGCGTTGATGCCCTTCAGCACTTTGCCTTTGCTAGAGTACAGAGACGGGAGCAAACGCCCCTGGCATAGCGGGGCAAAGGCTGCCACCAGGTCATTCCTTAGCCACTCTGAGCAATTAGAGCTCCTGCACTCTCATGCAATAAGGCAGATTTTCCAGCCCTTGACTTGTGCTGGTAGTTGTTGCCCACAAAGCCTCCAGTTTGTCATTTACTTGTCATACGCTGCTGTGGGTGAGCAGCTGTATGGGAAAGACATCTAGCCACAGCAATGCTCAGAGCAGGGGGCAGCAGTAAACACCTCCCAACTTCTGCCAAAAGCAACTATTAAAGCCCCCAAACATCACTCATGGCTCCGCACACCTCCGGTTACGACCAGCAGACCTCAGGATGCTTTCAGACATCCTGAACACAGTCCTCTCCTCTCTCTGCATCACCTCTTCCCAGATACACAGCTTGACATTTAGTGATGCTAAGATGTACAGAGCTCGACTGAGCCTGCGTGCCAGACAATTTGGATCCCCACTGCTCCTTATTGCTTCTCCAGCCTCTGTCTCGCCCGCACATTTTACCAGCAAGGACATTCTGTTTCCTTGCAGGTCACAGAAAACAGGTGCCATGATCCGACTCGAGGGTGCTTCTGGCCCCACTCCTGTTTGTAGAGGACAGCTATAATATAGTGGGCACTACACAGCATCCACATGTCTCGTAATAAGTGGATTAAGTGCTAGCTCACTTTAGCAGGTTCATTTAAATATGATTAGAAACCTGGGCAGATTTCATCCTTTAAGTGATCATAAATGCTGCAAGGAAGACAAAGTGAGAGCTTCTGCTTGCACTTTCATGATGTGCGAAAGGCTGGCTGGAGACCCGATAAAAGGAATTACTGTTTTAACGCAGGAAATTAGGAAGCGTGGTGACTTAAGCCAACGAGGCACCATACAGCTGACTGTGCTGGGGGATTACATGCATTAACCGATGCTGGAGAGGCAGCCGAGCCCCCTCCATTAGCCAGCCTACTGCTCCCCATTACAAAAGGTTACTGAGCCCATCTCCCAGGGAAGCACCTCGGCTCTCACCGTCTGCAGCAAACCACCGATACTCAGGAGAGGGAATTCCCTCTGGCTGCTGAAGCATCTCATCTCTGCCCCGCAAAATGCTGCTCAGTGTGCTGAGCTGGAAGCCATTGAAAACGTCGCTCCCCTTTTCCAGTGCTTGACTTTGCTGGGGACATGCTGGCAGCCTGCCAGACTGATAACGAAATCTGCCGAGACATCAGCATCAGCCAGGGTGCAAGGGCTGCCAGGGCTTGCCCATCTCACACCAAGGGTTTTCAGACCGCTGGTACCTGCTCTCCTCCTCTCCCTCAGGAGAGGCTTCAAGTAACGTCGGAGCTCTGTCTGTGCTCCCGCCACCTCCATCCCTCACTCCTGGGCAAGGCAGCAGCATCTTTGTGCCTAATCATAAATGGGTTGGATTTAAAAAAAAAAAAAACCAAAAACAATCAAAAAAAACCAAAAGCAAAGCCCAGAACACAGAATTTGCATACATTGTGTTAAAATAACACCTTGGGGCTGCAAAATTACACTTTGCATTGGGAAACACCAAGTGTGGGCTGCTCATAGCCATTGCCGTACCCAGTGGCACCCTGCCTTTTTCCAAAGGATCCTTCAGTGAACAGGACTGGGTCAGAATGAAAGTTGTGCAAAAACCAGACATTTCCTAACAGTCACAAGCTTAATCCTGCACCCTAAATGGCACCAATTAATGCATGCAGATATATAAATCATTAACTGATCTAATGTGCTAGGGATGTTACTCCCCAGGCTTCTGTTACAGGCACTCTGCACCTTTTCCAAGAGCATCTGGCACCTGCAACAGGAGGACACAGTGAAAGGCAGGATAGTCCTGTGCTCCAGCCTGACCTGACAATAGCTTCTTTGCTTCCTTCCAGAAGATGGTACCAAGGTCAAGAGGGGTATAGGACCCCACATAACCCAATGGGTCACTCAGCACATGGAAGAAGACATGCAAAAATCATGTTTTTAGAAATAAGAATTTTTCCTTCCAGTCAATTGCTTCATATGACACTGTGCAACCACATCTTTCATTCGCCACATTTTATTTTTACAGAGAAAAAAAGAATATGCAGCATGACAAGAAATCGCTACTGATCAGCACCTTCAGCGTTGGGCATGCCAGACCAGGATGTGCCCTGGGAAATGCATCTTCCTTCCAGACAGGACATAGGTGTTGCTAACACTGCAATTTATTCTGGCATGCATATTTCATCCATCAAGAAGGAACTGGAACAGGGGGATTTGAGTTACTATTTCCTCATAATGACACAGGAAATGCTTGATAGTCTCTGTACAGCTGCAGAGCTCTCATTGGGTGTATACTGCTGGCAGGACTCTGCTGAGGATACACCCACACAGGCTCTTGCCAGACACAAAGGCAGGAGAGATGGCCCTAAACAGGAGACATGAGCTTGAACCGCACCTGATGTGTGATTTACACCGTCCTCCTTCAACTGTGACAACACTCAGTCAACAGGGACCAAACGGATCAAAGTCAAAATGCATCACTTGCATGCTTTTCCCTAGCTAAGCCTTACGAGAAGGCTATAAATAAGGCAACTTCTCCCCAAACCCTACTAAACCTTTAGTCTTCCTCCAGAGTCTTTCAGGAACAAAGGGAGATCAGCTTCACCTAGCCCGTGCAGGATTTCCACAGCTCCCAGCCACCATGGAGCCAGAAAAGGGGGAACAGTTTCCATCTCCACCAGCCTGTGAGACAAAATCCACCGCTTACCTCCCAACACACCTGCTCTGAGACCATCAAGGCGTACTTGCTTGTCCTGTGATTATCCCTGTGCTGATCCTAAGTGCCATGCACAGCTCTTCTGTTTCCAGGCAGGCATGAGATGGTCTCCAGCAGTTCCCCCTCTGCTCTCCTCCTGGCCAAGGAGGGTCCCAGGCTTTTTCACCGCTTCACCTCAGTAACAGATGTATTGTACCCTCTCCACAGGTGGCCACAGCTCAGTTTCAGGCTCTTCTTTAAACAGCGATATCCAGGGATTGGAGGTGTCCCCTCCAGGGCTTGGAGTTGTCCTTCAGTTTGGCAGTGGCTCAAGGTCTCTCCACGCCTTCCAGCCCAGGAGCTGGGTAAGGCCTGGGAAGGCTAAAAGGAACTTCAGCAAAGGTGCAGAGGCACCTGGCCATTAGCACTAATCCTCAAGACCTCGAGCACCATCTCCTGGTCATTCCTGGATTCAGTGGCAATTTAACCTCATGCTTCCTCCATTTCATCATCACCGCAAAGCCTGGAGGACAAGCCACACATACAACCGAGGAAGAGGAAGGTGGGAGCATTTCATGAGATGTGCAACACTTCAACAGGGTCATATGCTTGCTGCCACGCACACACAAAAAAATGCCATAGAGAACATTAGCTCACCAAGCCCCTCTCCTGGGGTCACCCCTTGCTGTTCACTTCTTTTCTCCAAGCTCTAACAGGAACAACAAACTATCTCACTGGCATAACCACCTTGGCACTCTCCTGTGTGACCATCTCTGCCTGGTAGCTGTGAGCAGCCAGCACAAGATGCTGCTGGAAAACTCCAACCTGTTCATCTCCTGCACTCCCGTGGCTCTGGGCAGCATGATAAAACGAGCACTGCTTGCCGCAGGGTCTTGTGCTGCGAGATGCAGCAGGGATCACCGCTCAGTATGTAAATATCGCAGTGGCAGAGTTCAACCTTTTGGCATGAGGGAAAGGAAGATAAATGCTACCAGTCCCCTTAGAGCCACAGGAACCCTGCATCTATCTAATTGCACTTCATAATGGATTCAGCAAACCATTAATTATCAGATTATATTTTAGGAAACTGCAGATAAAAAAGCTTTATGAAATGTAGCCTTAAAGGGGCCAGTGTGCTGCAATGAAGCTGCTGCACTATGCTGGCACCAGAGAAGTAAACTTTACAGTAGGTATCTGAATGCATTTTACAAAGCAGTGCCCTGTGTGCCACAGGGAATGTCTACGTGCAGTCGCAGCAGCCACTGCACACTCAGACAGAAATACCTTCATTAGTGCCAATCCACTGATACCAATCATGGGCGCCCTGGCAGGCAGCCACAGCTCTTTCTCAGGTGCAGCAGCTTCAGCACATCCTTGGTGAATTAGAGGAGAGGTGGGAGATCTCAGGACTGCTTGCTCGCAAAGAGGATGTGGATGCCCAGACCTGCCTATGACCCTTCTTCATAACGGACAGTCGCAGCAAAAACATGGGGGATCAGACCTGTGCTACACAAGGTATTACCTAAACAGCTCTGAAGCCATTTAGCACAACTCCCAATAAGTCTCTGCTTGAGCAGAGATGCCCAAATGTCAGCTCTGCGCTGGAGGACTTTTCTAGCTGGCACAACAGGCAGCACAACGGTACAGGGGAGAGCAACAGAAGAACAAAGCAGCCCTTATTCTCCCTGCAGAGTAGCAGATACCTGAAAGCACATCACTGATTCAGCCATAAAAACCTCCACCCCGAATTCTCGAGACAGCTTTTTCTTTGGTTTCACATACCCATACCAGCCCAACTTTGTCCTGCACTAGTCTCCTCCTCTCCACTCTGTTCACAGCAGTGGAGGAACACATGTGAACACACCCAATTCCCATCTTTTCCTCTGCTTCTTTATTTTTCTTGAGCCAGAAGGGATGAGTGGTCCAGCTCACCTGAGCTGGCAGCTGCTGACTGCAGGGAGATTTCCCAGGCCCTTGTGAATGTCTACAAACCTCTTCTGGACTTGGTCATGTTGTGCTTGCTGCACACCATTTCTTTTGCAGTGTCACATACCCAGGGCTGCTTTTCCAAAGAAACCCCAAATCTCCCCATTGGAGCAGCACGTACAGCTCCTGAACGAGTCTAGTGGATACCAGGCACCATGCATGGGCACCCGCCGCTCACCCTCACTTGGCTTCTTCACAAATCAGAGTGACTTTCTCATCAAACAAGTCCTCCATGGTCACTGCCAGCAGCTCAGAGCCAGCTTGGCTGATGTGGGATTCGGGCAACGTCACAAAGACTTGGGAGCCAGCGAGTTGGGCCTCATCAAAAGAGATGATGTGCTCTGCTGCTCCTTGCTCCGATGTCTGAATTACCTGTGTGGAAGATGACCTGAGTGTCAGACACTTACAGCACCACTTACCCCATGATCGCTTTGCTACCCACATCGTTCTCGGCCCCAGCTCTGGTAATAACATTTAGCTTCACGCCAGAGGTCTGCAACTACAATAGGTGTGAGACTAATGGGAAATGCCAAACCATACACACTGATGATGCAAAAGAAAAGACAGGAGAGTAATTTAAATATTTCTCTCCACAAAATTGCTATAATTTAGCTCCACAAGCAGTTGTAGACAATAAACGCTCTGTGATTATCCACTGGAGGAATGCCAGCCCAGGGAATCTTGCACAGTCCTTCATTCAAGGAGCTGTTCTCTGCTGATGGCTGAGATACTGAAGAGAAAGAGTCTGGGTTCAAGCCTAGCATTTGGCTTCCAACAAAACAGCTATAATCTCATGGGGTATGTCATCTGGGTTTTAATAGCCTCTGAGTAACCAGGCACCTCTGCACATGCTGTCAGTTCCTCCTCCTCGGCTCCTGAAAACCAGGACTGAGCTGCTTCCCCTCCAGCGAGCCTGCCTCACACTAGCACAGAAATCCCAGAGCACTGTGGGCTAGGGGGGCTTCCATCCTGGACCCCTCTAAGAAGGGGGAATCATGGAGCAGAAGGGGTGACAGGAGCCACAGGGTGGATTTGGGAAGAATAAGAGGGTTGGAGGAGGAGGATGGATGAACAGCCACACGGGCTGCGGCACAGAGCAGCCTTTACCTGCACAATCTGGGCCGTGGTGGCTTGGGAGAAGACCACCTTGGGATGCTCAGTGCTGTAGTGCCCCTCCAGCTCACCCGGGGAGGGGAAAAGCTCCCCACAGAGCTCACAGGTGAAGGTGCTCTCCGTCTGCTTGAAGTGCTCAGTGGTGATGTGGTTCTGCAGGGCCCCTGGGAAGCAGAAGGATGCTGAGCAGTACAAGCAGCAAAACGGCTGGGAGCCTGTGGGGAGAAGCACTGCCTTGAGCCTGGACTGCGAGAGCCAAAGCCTGCCTAAGGGCACAGGGCTGGCTGCAAATGGCCAGGACATGCAGGGCTGAAACCCACCAGGGACTCAGGGCACAGCGTGTGCCAGTGTCCCTTCTCCTGGCTACACCACTCTCTGTCAAGCAGTTTGTGGCTGCTCAGGTCCATTTTAGCTCTAGCTCCCTGCAGTACTGGCATTCAGAAACCAGGCTGGTGTACCTGATTGAAGTTGCGGCTGTCCCTTCTCACAAACATCTCTTCTCTCTGTTCCTTGGTACCATCCAGCACTGCCTCTTGTTGGCCTGGCTTGCACCTCCTGGTTCAGCTATTGCAAACCCATTATCTACCCCAGGGGCTCTCTCCTCTCAGACAGAGCTATGTCTAGGTCTTCTTCCTACCTCTCCAGGCTGCTGTTGGCTGCCCCCTCCAATGTCTCCTGATCCCTCTCCTCTCCCGCCATCCCATGCAGAGCCATGGAGACCCACCTTTCGTACCAGTCTGGTCTGCCAGCTCACCTTGCCCTCACAGCCTTTCTTCAGCTTGCCCACTTGCCAAAGGGCCCTTGACATGGTCTCCCCAAGTGCAGGTCCCTCTCTGATCTTTCTGATGCCAAACTCCCTTTTTCTCCAGTCTCCCACTAGCTCTGTCCTCCACAAACCCCCATGCTCAGGGTTCAGTTCCTCATTTCTCTGTGCTGAAATCTCCTCACCTGCACCTAGCTCTCTTCTTTGCTGTAACAAGCATATTCAGATCCCTCCTTGACTCCAGTGGCTCCAGAAGCTTAACAAACATGTCCCAGCCTCACCAAAACCAGTGCTCTTCCAGTTCATACATGCATTTTCTGTTTCCTCACACCCCGCTTCCTTACCATGTCCACCTTCACTCTCCCACTTACACCTTAGACATCACTCACTGAGAGGAGCAGTCATTGCTCTCAAGGTTAACATGAACAACAGCAAATGTAACAGACCTGAGTGTCTGCACTTCACATGGACCTGCAGGAGAGCCAGTGTGGGGAAGAGCTCCTTGCACATCTCGCACTCATGGAACTTCACATCTGCAAACAAGGCCAAGAACAGAAAAGTGTGCACCCAAGGTCTTCTACAAGACACCTTCTGGACCAGAGCTCTGTTAATGTTTCAGCAACACCATACATGCATATAGGAGCATCTTTGGAGATAAGGCAGGCAAAGGAGAGGCCAAGAGCAAGTGAGCTGCAAGACGCTGAGGTGAGACTTGCCAGAAAAGACTGCTACAGGATACAAAGAATCTACTGTGATTTGCAGGTAGACGGGATATGCAACCTTGTCCTACCAGAGTTATTACTACATTTCTCGCAGCAGTAACCACATGTTTGTGTTTGCTAACGAATGGGCCATTACCTGTGTGCTCTGCCTTGACGTGCTTTCGGTGAGCAGCAGTGCTGGAGAAGGATCTGTCACAGGAGCTGCACTGCAAGGAGGAAAACTTGGAGGAGCGGTGATTCTGAGCTGCAAAGACATCAGGGTGGTGGGTCCGATTGTGGTACCATAACCCTGACAACTGCTGCAATGACAAGGATCAAATCATGGTTACAATACAAAGCTGTTCCAGGGACATCATGAAAGCAAGAAACTACGTGGAAAGGAACAAGAACAGTGGGGTTGTGCTCATCAGGTACAAGACCTGCTCATCCTCCCACAGGACAACAGCTACCACCTCACTTCTGTTTCTCCATTGTCCCTGAAGAACTGAACACTGCTGAATCCCCCATTCTCATCTCAGTCGCTGCAGGTCTCCTTTTGGTGTGAATTTTTGTTCCCTTGTAGGAATGTACTCCCACACACACTCCCACTGAGGCATGCCATTTGCAACACGAGTATTTTTATTCCTACACTTCCTGGCAGCTAGAAACTTGGATGAAGAGATTCCTGAGGGTGCAGACAGGCAGGTAGGTAGCCCTTTGCAGTCACGGCCCATCTCTCTCCATGGACCTGCCTTTTCCCTATGGAGTCGGCCTCCTCTGTGCATTTTTTCCTTCTGCTGACCACAAACTGCTGCACTCAGTGCATATGGGCAGGAGAGACATCCTGGTGCAGGAGCGGGCAATGACAACCTCCGGCACATGAGACCAAATCCTTGCTGCACCAGCTCACCTGGTAAGCTTTGTCACAGATCTCACAGCTAAAGGGCTTTCCTCCGACGTGCGTCACCATGTGGCGCTGCAGGAGCGACGGGGCACTGAAGACTTTAGAGCAGGTAGGGCAGGGGTGGTACTCCCGGGAGTGGGCTTCAAGGACATGCTTGCGGTGCTCCTGCAGGGTGGCAAAGCTCATCCGGCACTTCTTGCAGTCATAGGGATCTTCAATGTCTGCCACCCAGAAATGCAACAAACAGGTGGCAAAGAAATCAAGGAATAAAAGAAAAGAATTAAGAGGAAAATTTACAGAAGGGGAAAGAAAAGAGAAATAAAAGTTTATTACTTCCCAAACAAAAACTAGCACTGGAGTTTTGGTTTTGCATACAGATGTTGCTGCTCCTGCTCATCTACAGCTTCCCGTGGTAGGTTCCCAGCAGCCTGCAGTTTGCTGGAAGCCAGCGCTACCATTTTTTTGGGGATAGTCCTACCCACAGCATCAAATCACTAGAGTCTTGCTTTTCTTGGGAGGGAAAAACCCCACCATGAGACATTTAGCCTGCTTGTAGGCACTAGTAACACCTGCACAAGCCTCTGCTGGCATGGATGGGTCTGCCATGACCCTGCAGAAGCCATGTCTTGCAGGCTAGGCTGCCCAAGCAAAGCAAGTAGTTAGCCACACTCACTGTGGAAGGTCCGGAGGTGGATGGAGAGCCCGTTGGCCTGGCGAAAGCCTTTCCCACACTCCCGGCAGACATATGGCTTGTCCCCCGTGTGAGTCCGGACATGGCGCGACAGCTCAATGGACTGGGCGAACACAGCATCGCAGTATTGGCAGGCATACATCTTCCCTGCAGTGACACCCAGCATGAGAGCCTATACCTAATGGGACAGGAGCTCTGCCCGGACTATGCCAAATTTCAGAGGGAGAGGGGAGAGATCATAAACTGGACAGGCTTCCCTGGGGTAGCCAGAATATCTTAGTGCAGGGTCAAAAAGGTCCTAGAGGTGCTGGAGAAAACCACACCTACACAGGGAGTATTAGATTGCTATAGATCTCAAGTATCTGGAGGTACTACACGCTGACATGTCTCATGTTCAAAATTAACTGCCCAGCTGCAACATGCTCATGCCCCAGTAGTGGAAAGGGCTGGGTGCAGGGGCAGGAGAAGCATTGGCATTAAAACCTACGTGAAATTCAGTCAGAGGGAGGGACAGGAGAAAGCAGTTTAACCAAAGGGAGGAGGATGCATCACAAGAGTTATGTGAGGGGACAGAGAGGAGCTCAGGAACTCAGAAGCAAAACAAGGAAGGTAGAGATAGATCCCCTTAACAGACAGAAAGCTGCTAACTGAATGGCTAAAGGGAAGAGCTGGAGAAAGGGATGGGGGAGAGGGAGCAGGGAACCGCAGCCAAAACCATGTGGGTGAAGAAGATCTGGGAGCAGCCACCCAAAGGATGGGGAGGCTGGGGAAGCAACCAGGAGGCAGAGGGAGGAGCAGGGCACGAAGGAGAGGATGGAGCCAGCCAAGCCCATGGCCAGGCTCCCGCAGGGATGGCTCACCCTCAGCATGCTTCTTCTTGGTGTGGTAGGCGAGAGCCGAGGCCTGCATGAAGGTCATCAGGCAATGCTTGCACATGAAGGGCCGGTCTCCTGTGTGCAGCCGCAGGTGGTTCTTCAGCGTGGAGTTGGCCGCAAACTTGGCCCCGCACTCCTCGCAGGAGAAGGGCTTCTCGTCAAAGTGCTCTGTCAGCTTGTGGTACTGCATCCCTGGCGAGGCAGGCAGGACACCGGGGTGGCATTGGTGGGACCCGGTGCCAGCCCTGCCCAACCCTGCTGCAGAGGCACCACTCCACCCAGCCCAGAGGTCCACCAGGATACCGTGAGCTGCCACAGGGAGGGCAAAGAAACTCAACTCCTCTCAGTTGTCCTGCTAAACCAGCCGCAGAACTGGAACAGCTTGATTATTTTTGGAGGCTTTTAAGTTTGCCAGTAGCCCCACTTTTCCTTGATGAGCCATGTAGAAAACCAATTAGGGAAGAGCTAATCAGAAAGCAGTTGTGCTCAGTGGGGCAGGAGAAATGAGCTGAGCTGTGTTTCTCACACACAGCGCTCACACAGCTGCAGGGAGGAGGAGGAGATTTCAGACTGTCACTTTATTATATTGTCCAGACTTATGTTCAAACAACCCTGCTTCCACCCTGCTCCCACCAACCCTACCTGAGGCATGAGCAAACTCTCGGCCACAGATGTCACACGCCACAGGGAGCCGCTTCTTCTTCTTCTTGGCCGTCCCCACCACCCCGTGGACCTCCAGCTGATGCTTCTCTAACTCTTTCTTTGTTGATTTGACCTCACTGCACTCCTTACACTGGATTTGTTTTCCTCTGGCCACCCGACAACGTTTCATGTGCACCTTCAGCCGGCAGTAGAAGTGAAAGGTCTTATCACAGGCTTTGCAGACAAAACTCTTCTTGGAAGAAGGTTTTTCTTGGTGTTCCTTCAGTTCCTTGGCACCAGCTCCTCCCACCTTGTCCTCATCTTTGTCCAGAGCTTCAACTTGGGATTCACTGTTCACCTTCCACTTCCTGATCCCAGGTTTCTCCCCAGTTCCCTCAGTCAAGAGACCTACAGAAATAGCAATTCCTGTTTCAGTGGTGACCAGTAGGACTGGGCACCAGCCCTTTAGTCTCCCATCTCCTGAATGCTCCTACACAGACAGTTGTCCCTGCACAGCAAGAACAGACACACATCAGACACACTGTCCCATCAATTGTGATGGCACATGGCTCTGCCCAAAAGTGGCCGTGGCCATGTATGGTACAATGCATCAAAGAGGGGTCCTTGAGTTTCTCCCTCCACGCATAGCAGGGGCTGGATTAGATTGGCAAGAGCCAGGGCCAGATTTTCCACAGTTTGCTCCTCAAACAGGAACATCAGTTGCTTCCAAGCATCTGCCTCCTGCTCAGACACGTGAAGTTACGGCTGTGATGAAATATTTGAAGATCTGAGCCTCAGGTATGATACCATCTACGTCTGCCATTGAGAGTGGATATCCAGCCATTAATTACAAGAAATCTCAGGAACACTTCCCAAATGCAAACTCTTTGAAAGGGAACAGATCATCTTGCTATGACCCTTTTGAGTCTTCTGGTTAGGGCCCTGAGGTATTTTAAATCGCTCATTACATTCACTTCTTACAAAGTATAATGCTTTTCTCAGGCCCTGTAACACCATCATCTCAAAAAGCACAAGTTGTAAAATTCACCTAGGAATCTCCATCTACAGAAAAGACCCACAGGGAATGCACGTATGGAAGAAATCAAAATACAAACAGATATATTTGGCTTCTTTGCTATAATGAGAACATTGCTACTGTGTGGCCATGGAAACCAGTGCAGACTTCTTTTGCCAATGTACAGGAAATTCAGCCTGTGCTTGCAAAACTTCATTTCTGCCTTCCTCTCTATGGGGAGAGCTCAGCAAAGCGTCTTCCCTGCACAGCACTACTGCCCTGGATTTCCAACGAACTAGAAACCAGGTGACATATTCCAAGAGACTTGGAAATCTTAAGGTGTCAAGTGGTGACCCACCAACATCCAAACACATCAAGGGAGAAAAACAGACTGGAAGACTGGTTTCCAGTTTGTCCTGCTCTGTCAAGATAGCAATACATGCCTTTCACCTCTAAGGTCTCTTCCCACATCCCTACAACTAACACTGTCAGTTTTTTCTGACCCAAGTGAAGAAGTATTTTTAACTCTCCCAGAAATGCTGAATGTCAAAGACAGTGACCTTGCTGGGCAGGATGAATGTGGACGAAAGCCAACCGCATCCTGGGCTGCATCAAAAGCAGTGTGGCCAGCAGGGAGAGGGAGGTGATGCTGTACCTCTGCTCTGCTCTCATGAGACCCGCCCTGCAGCACTGCGTCCAGCTCTGGGGCCCCCAACATAAGAAGGACATGGACCTGTTAGAGCAGGTCCAGAGGAAGCCACAGAGATGATCAGAGGGCTGGAGCACCTCTGCTGTGAGGACAGGCTGAGAGAGTTGGGGTTGTTCAGCCTGGAGAAGAGGAGGCTCTGGGGAGACCATATAGCCCCTTCCAGTACCTAAAGGGGGCCTACAGGTAAGATGGGGAGGAAGTCTTTATCAGGGAGTGGAGCGACAGGATGAGGGAGAACGGTTTTGAACGGAAAGAGGGGAGATTGAGATTAGATATTAGGAAGAAATTCTTGACTGTGAGAGTGGTGAGACACTGGCCCAGGTTGCCCAGAGAAGCTGTGGCTGCCCCATCCCTGGAGGTGTTCAAGGCCAGGTTGGAAGGGGCTTTGAGCACCCTGGTCTAGTGGAAAGTGTCCCTGCCCATGTCAGGGACTTGGAACTAGATGGTCTTTAAGGTCCCTTACAACTTAAACCATTCTGTGATTTTATGAAGATACGAGCACTAAGAAAACCAGGACTGGAAATGTCTAGAAAAAGTGCCATGGCAGCAGGGGTGTAACCTGAGTCAGAGGAATTGAAGAGGAGTTTGCCACAGACTGCAGTGGGCCAAGAGCTGGCTCACGGTCCTGCTCTTATGCATGTGAAAATGTTGTTCAATTACACGGATTACAAACATTTAGCCTAGAGAACAGCACAAGACTGTAATGGTATAAAGGTAAGGGGAGCTCTCAACTTCAGTCCACTTTCATGGGGAAATGCATAAAGGGGCTTCAGGAACAGTTCTCCATTTTCAGGGGGATGCCACTACTCCCAGGGAACAGTTTGAAAGAAAGCTGAAGCAGATCATGTGAAATCAATGGCTAGCTACCTGCACCCTGTAGTCCCATGCCAGTGTAATATATGGATGGCAGGAGGAACCTTGCCTGATGGTGGAATACACCCTCAAAAGGCGTTCAAAGTCTGGATACCGTGAGATGGGAGAATGGGAGACGTGCTAAACTGTATGACACAAAGCTGATGTGACAGTAAGGTCAGGTGTCAGGTTGCTGAAATTGCAGGTTTCTTTAACAGCATCAAGTACCACTGGCTGGCTGCTGCCTGAAAGAAGAGGGGACACATGGCACTGCTAGGTCAGGGCAGCAATTCCTTTCCACTTGGCTGCCAGGATGTCTTCCGAAACCCCTCCTATGGCTGAAGACGTTTCATACCTCATTAGAGCAGCATCAAGCCACAGATGTTACCCAGCCAGCTTCCATCCTTGGAGATCCAGGAAGCTGGGAGGTGAACCCAAGTGCTCTCATGAGAAATAAGACCAGACTGAAGAAATGATTGCACATCAAGTTTGAGGGGCAGGAACTTCGCATGCCTTGGCCATGCCCCTGGCTGAGCCTCCTGGGAGCAGACAGAGCCCAAGGGCAAACGTACACCAGAAAGGTCCTAGATATGAATTCCCAACTGCAGGGTCCTCTGGGACTCTGGACTTTGCATCACTTTCCAGTTTCTGGTGGCAAAGACACTCAGCACTGGAAGAAAAACCCTGCTGTTATTCATGGCGTTACTGAGTTGCCTTTCTCTTTGGTAAGTGGTCTGCTGAGTCTGTAATCCTGGTGGCTGCTCTACTCTCCCTGCAATTCATAACAGATATTAGACCCCAGAAGCAGAAGATCTCTTGGTACATGACCATCCCCTTAAGCTTAAGCTGGAAGAAAATTCCACCTACCCCTTTGAATTTTGAAGGTCATTCTAATAGTTGCTGACACAGATGGTGGCTTCTAATGCAGAATCTTTAGAGGGAGAATGGCATTTTGCTCGCAGACCCTAGAGTTTAATACTTCCAGGGGCTGTTCAGGCCTAAGTTAGATGCTATCTGTCTCTTTTAAACACAAAACTATGCAGAGGAAAAGACTTTTTGCTGGAGTTCTTGAGACATTTCTGAGATCTGAAAGTGAGGCATGTCTTGACAAACACGATCTCCCAAGAAATGGCTATGGAGACATGGAAAGCAACTGTCATGAGAGAAGGTTATGGAGTTGGCTGGAAGAGCCAAACTTTGTCCTTGCAAGCACCAGCTGCCAACCATGAAAACTGCTCCAACTATAGAAGGGACTCAAGGAGAAGCCGACAGATTTCATATTGTACCTCCATCAAAGAAACCAACCCATTATCTTGATGATGCTGAGTGTGGTTGGGGATGGACGCAGACATGCCTGGTGCCTTTCCAAGTGCTTCAGCTCACCTAAATTAAGTACCAGATTTTTTTTTTTTTTTTCCTCAGTAGAGACATAAGAACTGTTGCTTTCAAGTGGAAATGCAAACTGTATGCATCTCCATGCAGCACATATGTTCTTCAGAAATGTAAGGTCTCCTCTGTTTCAAGTGGAAGCTCACATCCTTCAAACATGAAGCCTGCAGTTATCATTCATACCTCATGCCAAGAGCCACATGGCTATTGATCCATAAAGCCACCTGCAACATTTAGGGCTGGTAAGCAGTGATATCAGAGCTGAGGAGACTGGCCTAGAAAGTAAGATATGGACGTCCAGTGTAAAGATCCATAGGATGCCAAAAGGGGCTGATAACTGGCAATCCTCCTCTGGACACTTCATACAGAATACATATTTTTGCCAAGTAAATACCATTTTTCCAGGGCTCTTTTTTTCTGATGTTGCTTCTTGCTCAATTTAGTCTCATCCTTGGCTTGAAGCCCTGCAAAGACACTTAGTAACAGCAGTCTGCTCTCTTTGATATTGGTGCCAGAGAAGCGGGCATCTGCCAGAGCAATCTAGCTGACTCCCAAAGTCCCTTGCCTGGTAAGCACTGCAAGGTGTCTGGGAGCTAAGGTGGGCTGCACGTTCACAGGCACGTGCAATTCTTGTTGGCTTACCTCCTCTGGAGTCATCAGGGCATCAGCCCCAGCACATCTTGTGGTCAGACAGGGTCAAGGGGAGCGGGGCAGGTGTCTGCAGCACCAGCAGGAGACAGAGGAGGAACGGCAGCTAAGAAGGAATCGTCTTTCCTCTGGAAATCCTCATCAGAGCCATGACTGGTGAAAATGCCAACCGGATTGGTGGCAGCTCTTGGTGGAGTTAGAAGAGAGAATCTAGATCTGAACTGGGCATGAACACTGGATCTACAGTGTAGGACATCTCTCAGGGAGACCACTAAGGCTACCGAGTCAAGAAAGGGAAGTGGAGCGTGTGCTATCACCCTCCAGGCCCTATGGCTAGAGCAGTAATCCGGGTCCTCAGTTTCTTCTACATGTGCAGTGCTCCCAGTCACCCAGTCCCATCTACCACCCCAACATTTCCCCATTGCTCAAGAACACAGGCAAGTTAATGAACAGCAGCTCGCTCTCTGCCCCCTTCCAGCACGCAGGGAACATTGGCTTCGCCTGTCACTGTCAAACACGAAACAATGGCAAGTGTCCAAGTCAGGAGGCTTGTGTTCATTCATAAAGACCAACCACGGTCCTGACCCAGATTTTCAGACAAACCTTCTACACCTAAAAAAAGACGAGACATTAGTAACAAGCTGCTTACTCTAACTACCTATCAATCTGCTAGTATTTCCACACTGCGCTGTAAGCTAAGCAGCTCTGGCACCACGAGTAAATAGGGACGGACTGAGCTGACCAGTGCCTGTGCTTGGATAAAAATCACACTGTGTACATCCCAGTGGACTCTGCAGCCCAGGGAATCTGGATGCTCTGGGAAGCATGACGCCATAAAAATGTATGTGAGCAAATAGAATAAGCAAGTCACATTTGCATCCTTTTCAAGAGAATGCAAAGTCGCAGTTAGCTTCCTGGTCCTCTGTTACCTTTTTCATTAAAGCACCAAATTCTGTTAAGCATTATTGCTTCAAATGATGGATACAGAGACACAATCTGGCTCAGCTGGAAAGCATCCCACAGCTCAGGGCAGGGTCTCACACATGGTTATTGCTACGCGTTTGTTTCTGGAGTTCACCAAACTGCTCTCTGCATATGTTTTGTTCTACCTTTGCCAAACTAGTACAGTATGTAACATTCCCCTACTGCTGTGGGACCCTCCCAGGGGATCACTTGCTCTGTAAAGTATATACATAGCAAGACCAAATTAAGGCACTGTAAGAAAATTAACTCAGAGAATAGTCTGGGACTACAAACTGCTCCATCTTTGCACAAGACAAGTGTGTTCCGATGTGACCTTTTCACAATCAGCCTGTGAAGTACCCACACATACACAGATAAAGCCAGGGATTGTAATACAAGTCCAAATTCATACAGATCCAACAGTACCAGAAAAGCCAAAGAAACCCTACAGGATAAGGATAAAAATTCTGAAGAATAACCCAATATAGATACAAATCACATAACTTAAGTTGCTTAAATGCCTACTGAGCAAGGGCTGGGGTGGAAAAATGCAAACACAGTTAAGGAATACCAGTATGGGGTCAGTTACAATCTCTACAGCCTTCATAACATACAAAACTTTAATCTGGTGCATTTTACCAGCAGGAGAAATGCACACTCCAGTGCTGGGATCCAGAGGTCACCCCTGTGCATCCTCCTGCAAGTATGACGCTGACATCTGGCCCGAGGTGAAATGACCTCAGGCCACTATGACACTGAGGTCCGCTACCAAACTGCCCAAGACTCCCATAACTGTGTGTAAAAGATCACAGAAGGATGAAAGCTTGTACTTTTCTTACCCACATGCCCCAGCTCCTGCATCACTGGCTGCAGGTCTGGAAAGGACTCGTGGACACTGCACAGCAGCTGACAGATCTTGATGGCTGGGACAGACTTCTCTTGGACTGTGCTCAGAGCTGCTTTCAACGAGGCCTCTGAACTTTCCTTCTGAGCAGAAATACTCAGTAGCTGGAGGAGTAAGAAGAAAACATCACATGACAGAGATTTTGGGCTGTGAAAGGTCAGGATGGTCTGGGAGTGAGGGCACATCCACTTTATTTCATCTCTACTGCTGGGAACCTGCCTTGAGAAACCAGAAAAGAAATCCCTTTCCATACAGGTCTTTGCCCCTCCACTGATGTATGTGCACAAGCTGAGAGAATTTCAGGATTAAAAAAAAGTTACAACAAATTAAATTCTCAGACTTTCTGTTTTGGTATTAGCTCACTTAAAACCACCTTTCCATGGAAAGAGCCGATCCTCAATGCCTTACAGCATTACAAGCTTGCCTAACTCATAAACCCATCTTTCATACACAACTCTATCTGAGCTTTTCTCTCCCTTCCAAATCCAAACCTGCTTCAGACAGCCACTGCAAGGAGAATGAAGATGAGGATCTGTGCGTGCCAATACGTATCTCACCCTTCCAGATCTCCAACAGCAGCTAACCAGAGCAGGAATGAGCAACTGCTGTCTGCTTGGTGGAAAAGGCCAGCTCATTACTAACTAACACAGCCTATTTTCCTTGTCAAAGGGAAAACAAGCAAGGCACTCTGGGGCGCTGCACAATCATGGCATCCTCAGTTCATTTTCTAGGACCATATCATTCTATGTCCTGGAACAGCCAACTCAAATGGAAACCCGCACCCTGGCAGCTCTGCTTTCTCTAGGACTTCAGCACCGTTGTAGAGCTGAAACAGTTTTGCTGTGTTTGAATACGCACATTTTCACCAACTGAGAATCCCACTGGCAATTTCTTTTACCTAAGAACTCCTGCAGAATTTATATAAAACACCCAACACGCACTCACTTCAGCAGAAAGGCACCTCCAACTTTGTATGGCTTCCCCCACATAAGTACGGTCTCTTGATTTCAGTGCACGCTAGGGCCTGTGTACCCTTTCAGCCCTAAACCACGCCGGCTCCAAGAGCATCCCCTCGCACCTCTTTTACTGTTTCTGTGAGTCCTGCTTCCCCTGGGGCCAAGCCCTCCAGGTCCGCTCTCTGCTGGATGGCCTCCAAGATCAGCTTGCTGTGCCGCAGTATGATCTCAATGGCTGTGCTCTCGCTGGTTGCCACTGAAGAGGAAAATAAAAAGTAAAGGCATTCAAAAACACAAAACCCAAGGAGAACTTGAAAGCCTTAGCTTCGCTTAGCTTTGTCCAGCCCACTCCTGAAGCTGAGCTGTTAACAGTAGGACTGATTTCTTTAGGGCATAGGAAACAGCGAACAGTTACAGGCAAGCTTTGGTTACACTAACTGCAGCACTGACATCCAGCATAAAATCCTAGCAGACCTCACTTCTCACTGCTTTTCCAACTTTGGGTGAGAAGATCAGGTTTTCCAAAGCACATTGCTGAGACACTGACAGCCTCAAAAGGCGGGCGTGATTCTCCCAAGACTCAGGATTTCTTCTCTCCCCAATTACAGACAACCCACTCTGACTGTTGCAGGGAAACAGGCATTTCTAGGCACAATTTGCCTCATCCGAGGACACGGATCCAAGCCACGTAAAGAGCACCTAGATGCACTAAGCGCCAGAAGTGCTGGTTTCTCCAGGCTGAGCACACAGGGAATGGAGTAGAGCAGTTTGGATGGAGGCAGCTACCGCACAGGCATCTTACTGCAGGCAGGTGAACCTCAGCTTTGCACCCACAGAGCCAAGCTCACACAGACAGGTTATGCACAGCCTCCCTCTCCTGCTCCTCCAGACCACCAGCGTGAATACTCTTCATAATTGCATGAGATTTTGAGAACAATTTTTTGGGGAAAAGCATAGTTTAGGTTTTAAAGTAGACAAACTCAAAGTCAGAGGCTGAGGCTCCAAGGAGGACAGGATGGTGGCTGCACCTCCGATCAAACCCTTGCTTTCAGTCTGATGGGCCTCCAGATGGTTATTAGAGCAGGATGGTGGCCAGCTCTCTAAAGGTTTGCTCATTACAAAACTTGAACGCACAGAGCCACAAGCAAAGCAGATGCATTTGCAGACAAAAGTGCTTTTCCAACCAATCAACTGTTTCACCGAGGACATGGGTGTTGAGACCCATTGGAAGAAAAGAAGCTGCTGGCTGGGGAGAGGGCAAGAAGGTAGAAAGCAGCTCCTGCCAGCAGGAGGAGAAGCTGAGGGAGAGCACAGGAGGACACCAAGGCCATTACCTGCTTGGAAGAAAAACTCTGCACCAGGTTGTTTCCGGATCTCCTCCATGAGCAGATTCAGCGGTGCAGGTTCCCGCACAGCCAGCAGCAGCTGCCAAACGGCAGAGACCGACAGAGACCGCTCCTCCAGGGCCGCTGACACGAGGGAGGCAAAACCACCAGCCTCATGCTTCACAACCTGCTCCATTGCCTTGGAAAGACTCACAGTGAGGCACTAACAAGGGACCCCATCCATCTGCCCTGCGTCACACTTAGCCACGACTGTGGCTCAACCCAGACCCAGCCCTTCCTTGCTCCCACCCTGCTGACAACCTGGCTGACGGTGCAACTCAAACAGTGACCACTTGGAAGCCCAGCTCTTAGAATGATAGAATGGCTTTGGTTTGAAGGGACCTTAAAGACCATCTAGTTCCAAGTCCCTGACATGGGCAGGGACACTTTCCACTAGACCAGGTGGCTCAAAGCCCCTTCCAACCTGGCCTTGAACACTTCCAGGGATGGAGCAGCCACAGCTTCTCTGGGCAACCTGGGCCAGTGTCTCACCACTCTCACAGTCAAGAATTTCTTCCTAATATCTAATCTCAATCTCCCCTCTTTCCGTTCAAAACCGTTCCCCCTCATCGTATTGGTCCACTCCCTGATAAAGACTTCCTCCCCATCTTTCCTGTAGGCCCCCTTTAGGTACTGGAAGGGGTTATAAGGTCTCTCTTCACACAAACACATCAGCCCTTTCCTCAACTTGCTCCAAAGCTGAGCATCTCTCCTCAGTGCCCAAATCAGCCACTCTTACTTGCCAGCCTTCAGCTTCATATACGTTACCTGCTTCACTCCTGCTAGGGAATACCAAATAAACATTAAACTGAGTCCTACTGGAGGTTTGCCCCAAAGCAAGCCATGACAGGTAGTAAATCAAGTGCTCAGGACTTGATAGGGTTCCCAGATGGGAATTAAAGCTCAGTATCTCCTTGCGCACGTGCAGGAGACTGCTTACCTCTTTCTCTGCAGGAGCCAGGCTCTGTGCAGCAGAGATGCCCTGCAGCAGCGTCTGGGTGTCTCTGAGGAGGTCTACTAAGTTTTCTTGGTATCGTCTCAAAAGTTTGGCTCCATAAAACTCTGGGCTCCATTTGTCTGAATGAAGTGAATGAAAGTAAGAACAGCTCAGCTTGCAGCATCTTCCCAAAGGGCTTGAGAGCTGGGGGGGACTGAAAAAGCCAAGGCAGCCAGCTCTCCCTGGGTGACTAACACACAGCCTCAACACGACTTCTCCAAATCAAACAAAGACAACACAAATGCCTGCACATGCCTACAGAAATAGATCTCTGGCACCCAAGTGCCTTGCGAGTCTCAGTCCTGGTCTGAGCCCAGAAGAAGAAAGTCTCAGTTTTCAGCCCTGTTCAGCAGGTAAGCATGCGGCCTTGTCGGTGAAGACGAACATCTAGAGATGTTCATCAACCTCTTCTGATGCCCTGGAATCAAGGAGACCCCATTACTGACCCTTAATTGTAGTTTCAGTAAAAGAGATCTGTAAATGAGAGTCTTTGATCCACTCCACTGAGAAGGAGCTCTGCAACATAGTCTGCCTCAGCAGTGTACGACTATCAAACATTTTACAAACACCCAGATGGTCCAATACCTTGGACTTAGCGGGCCGAGTTGCCCTTAGCAAAAACGTTAAGGGAACACAAACCAGACTTGTGATTGCAAAGCGGTAGTAACAGCCTCTTCTCTGCTTTAAAAAATATGCCACTTTAACCTCGTTCCTTCTTCCTCCCATATCTAATTCCAAGCCGGGTCTGCTGAGGTTTGCCCTGATGAATCTGACAAATGATTACTCTAGAGTAACACCACAACCCTTTAAAAACACCCCAGTGTCAGGACACAATGGACTAATTCAAGAGAGAGGAACAGTGTTTATTCAGGATAATGAAGAGACTTCAGCAAAATACACTGTGTACCGAAAGTAATATATGATTGTACTTGTTGCCAGATTAGTTGATAAATGAAACTGGAAGTTGCTAAATAGGTAAATCTGAAACAGATTTTTTTCACTGTTGGAGTTACTAAATTGGAGAAGATGCATAGTTATACTTTTGTAGGAGAAACCAAAACAAAAAAACCTGTAGCTCATCCAAGACATCTGTGCATGTTTTTTGTTTGCATGCTTAGGTCTTTCAATCATTTTGGTTCAGTACCAAACAGAGAAAATCTATTATTCGCGCAACACTACCTGGGAGAAAAGCAGCTAAATACACACAGCTTGGTGAAAAGAAAATAACAGTCTCTGGGACCCAGAAGACATACAGTGCTGGGTAAGAAGAGAAAGCTCTCCAGGACTGTGAAGAAGGCAATGGCAGGCTCTGGGAATAATCAATGGATGATTTTGAGCTAATATGAAAAACTCCCTGGACAAAGACTTCTTGGGGACACGAGTCTACTCCCCGGCAAAGCTAAGGAACCTCTTTAAGCACTTGAGCTCTGTAGGGTTCAGGTATGACTTTGATGTGCCCCACATGGATCTGGGGATGGTTTACAAATAAAAATATTTTCCCCCTTCTCCCATTGGAATGTTTCCAATTTTATTACAGAAACTTGAGTTGTTATGGATGCACTCTCAGTTCTGCTGCCGTACCAAGGTGAGCTCCATAACCACAGTGTGCCCTGTGCCGCTGTTAGCAGGACAGCACAAGACATCAAAGACTGCCATCAGTGGCTCAAATCATTCCCTCCCTCTTCATTTCCACAATAAGAAACATTTATGCTTCTGTTTGTTCAAGCTGCAATTTGAGGAGATTCAGTTCTATGTAATTAAGGAATGCTCCTCCTTGGAATGGGTATTACCACTAGATAATTAACCATGTTGGGAGTCTGGTGTTTCAAGAAAGCAATTGTGCTTAACAAATGACAAAGCAAACTGCCTGTCGGGAATGTTTGCTACAGAGAAAATTATCAGCATTATGAGCAGTTTTGCTTTCTATTAAACACTCATTTACATTTCACTGCATGTTAATTTAGTTTTTAATTTCTAAGTGACTTCAGAGCTGGTGAAATTTGCTTCTCTATCTGAACTGCTCAGGGGTATGCCTAAATCCACCCAAACTTGGAAGACTGTCCCACCAGCCGAACGGCGAGGACTCACAAGTCCCTGAACCACTGTTGGCAGGCAACAAACAATAAAATTCCATCAAAACGAGAAGAAAGGGACTAGCTGTCCAAGATAATGATGCCTAATGGGGACACTAAGCATGGGACCCCCATCAGCACACTCTGCTCCACACAGGAGACCACAACTCAATGACCATGATGTACCCAACCAAACGCACAGCCCACAATCTCCCTCAACCACAAGGAATTCATAAAGACTGAAGCTAGGTTAGACATTGCCTGTATTTAATTTCAACACATCTACAGCTTTGGAGAAGGTTTAGGTATTTGCTTTCAAAGCCAGCAAGTACCATGAGTTAAAGTCATCAATGAATCAGAACTTGGTAAAGATGCCTTCACCTAGGAAGGGTTTATTAAGTGAAAATGGTTCTATTTATTATGGAGATACATGCTGCTACTTTTAAGTGACTGAAAATCAAAAAGCAATTTGACACTGGAGGGAACAGTTCTGTTTTCCGGATATGACATCCTAGTTTCCACCCTATCAGTGTCAAACTAAAGGAAGGACCCCAACAGGCTTCTGCCCTACCCTGCTTATTTCACTGAAATCAGGGGCTTTCTTGCTAGTATAGTCCTCCTACCCCAGTGCTCCCAGACCATTTTTGTTTGCATAAAAATGCCATCCCATTCCCTTACATGAAAGCAAGATTGTAAGAGCACACTGAAGTCCAGACAAGCATTCAAACTTCCTGGCAATCCCCAGTCTCCACACATCTAAAGTTTAGTATACCCGTACCTTTGCCAGAGACATTTCCTGTTGCCACCAAGCTGTCTAGCAGAAGGTGGAGACCAGGGAACGATGCCTTCACAGCCCCCAGAAGTTTGATGAAACTTTCCGCTTTCAGGGTTTTCTCTTCATGCACCTTCCTGAGCAGATTGTCCATGGCTTCCCTTTGAGAGCCGCCTTCACAGCAATCCAAAACTACCTGCGACAAAGAAACAGCCAAGAGCCTGTTTGTGAGAGTTTCCTGCAAACTCCTGGATCTGAAGAGAGATCAGAGAAACAAGAACAGTATCACAGTACACAGTACTGCAATAAATCCATATCCACTGCTTCCACTACTTTGATTAATTGGGAGGTGTTATGGGGTGCTAGTTACAGGAACATCTAAACATGCCCCAGGTATATCCGAGATATGTCACCTTGAAAACTACACTGGTGGGTGGTTCTACCAAGTCCAGCTCTTGGAAGTGGCTGACAAGCAAAAAGCATTTTTTCAAAGGGAACAAAAAAAAAAGACTTAAAGACAGGATTAAAAACAATATTTCATTTAATATTTTTAGCAAATACTTTTAAAATTGGCAGTCTCTTTTCCCTTGTCTCCCCAATTTCTCTGCTTGTCAGCGAAAGACAGGGATGGAAAGAAAAAAAAAAAGGACTCATTATTTAAATAAGTATCCTATTAATTGAATGATTATTTCTATGACAAGGCCACATGAGACATCTCTTATATGAGATGCGATCACTGTAGCTTGGAAAAGCTCTAGTATGCCACTATAATACCTACAAGGCTCCTACAAAGGAAAGCCAGTTGACAAATACAGATTGACCTCCTCTCTGCAAACGCCATGTTCTTAAGTGTTTGAAATGTAGGACTGGCAGAAACTCTGCAGGTCACCAGCCCAGTTCCCTGCTGTCATAAGCACTGCGCTACACAGTCCCATTAATAAAATTACTAAGATCTGTCCTAAAACTAGTTACGTTTTGCTCCCTTTCCCCTGGCTGGAAAGCTCTTCCACAGTCTCACTCCCCTGTTGATTCTTCTAATTTTCAGCTTAAATTTATTCATGGCCAGTGTATACTCATTTGTTCACGTGCCAACATTATCTCTTAGCTTAAAAGCCTTCTAAACTCTCCGAGGCGTTTACCCTACCCTTCCTCTCCAATTTCTTTATATGAGCACAACCATATTTCCTCTCAGTCTTCATTTCACTTGTCTAAATAAGGCAGCTCCTCTCGTAAAACATCTTCACTTCCCTGATCTTACAACTGCAGATCTGTCTCTGCTTCAATACGAATTCACCATTTTTGAACAACACTGGAACTGCACACGGACACTTCAGATGAGGTCTTAGTTCTCATTAGTGCATCTAAATGCACGCCCTTCACTTTATACTACCACATTGTTCAATCCTCACTATTTAGTTCCACAGCCATGTAATTCTTCTCCCTCTTGCAGATCCTCCTCTGTGTGGACAAAAGATCACAGTTTTGCTCATCAGCAAGTTTTGCTAAGCACACTTTGATACTTTTGTGTCAATAACTTGAGTTAATATTAAGTAAGTGCCAAGAATCCCACTGGTAACCTTGTTCCAACCTGTCAGTCCTGCCTTCAGCACAATCTGTGGTTATGTCCCAGTAAGATACAACCTTTTTTAATATCACCGCTTCCTCTAGTTTAACAATTTCCTCACATGAAATTCAAATCCTTTGCTCAAGCCTAAATCAAGGCAGAAAAACCCATTTTTATCTCATCAAATAAAGATTCCAGGTCAGGCAGAAACAATTTACTTGCACCCTTTGCTGCATTTTATCCCATTTTTTTTTTTCCTTACACACAGTGCTTCAGCTACATGTGTCCTCCAGCCTGTCGCAACACATATTCCTGTGCACCCACAGAGCTGGCTGCCTGGATCACTGCTTCCCTCGCCCACGTGTCTGTCCTGGTCATCAATTGTAGAAACCACTCTCAACTTGGAAAATACAGTAATACACCTTGCTGTTGTGCTCACAGCCACATGTCAGCTCCCCCAGTCTGCTGGGGGATGCTCTTTGAGCTGTGGTTTCACTTCAGCTGCAGGAAATTTCTGTTTCCATGTCTCTCTTGGATTTGTCCCTAGGCTCAGCTGTGAGTTTGAGGGTCATCTTTTCCCATTATTCTTTTTCTTTACTTGATCAGGCAAACGTTTGTTGCTTGTCTCAATACAGGCTGTGATGCCCAGCAGCCTGACGTACCTCAAGACTCTCTTCGTACCTCTAAAGTACATTTCTTTGCCTGTCAGACATTTCAGCCAATCTTGCAGGTCCCAATACTCTCTCTCAAGCTATTCATTCACTCAGGTCTGTAACTACTCATATAAATTCTCTCTCCTTGAGGGTGCAAATTTCAGACAGTTCTACCTTTAACATCAAAGAAAGTAATCCAACAGCTCCTCCTGCACTCTTCCAAGCAGCTGATCTGATTAATTAGTTTCTCCCATTTCCAAAAATCCGTCCTTTTATAGCCAAAAGTCTGTTACTGAACCTGTTGACATATCCTCCCATCTAATTTACGCTGAGCTGACTCTGGATTGCTCAGTCTGAAGTCATCTTTTAAGAGAACCCAAAAAGGGGTACAAGAGCAGCATCTTTTTCGGGAGCTCATGCTGTAACCTACCACTGCTCCCAGGCAAGTGTTGACAGGCACAGGAGTGGTGGCCCCAGCAGTGGGGGACGCAGGGCTGACATTCTGAGACTCATTTTGAAAACAACCAGGTGAGACAGTCAGAAAACAATGGGACTTCTCCATCTCCCAGTGTATCCAGTCGGGATTGCTCCAGCAATGGACAGTAACCTCGCTCATGTTGTCATTCACATCTGTCCTAGCTCTCAAGCAGCTTGGTTTGAACATCAAGCCATGTAGGCACTAGAGCCAAAGGGGAGGGAAAGCACATAGCTCAAAATGCCCAAGTCCTCTCTAGAAGACAGCCTGGACAGAAAGAAAGGATGGGTGTTTTTACCAGCTACTCTGATGCTCCAGGTTTGGGGTTGTACGGGTTGCTCTGAACTCTGCGATGACCTAAGCCATGGGACACCATGCACAAGAGGTTACCTGCTCTTCCTTTGTATCCAAGTTTATTTCTCTTAAGTGAGAATCTGCACCCGAGCCATCCCCCAAATCCTCCACCCTACCTCCCCACATTACAGAAACAGTAATAAAGCCATAAAGTTAAGCACTCAAAGAATAGAAATTCTAAGTAAAACATTCCCCAGAAAAAACAGGGATTTAAAAAGGGGCTTTGCAACACATCGAGCTGGTTTTTGAGCAAAGAAAATCAGACTTGCTCCATGCATAGCTTGGACCAAGCACAGAAAGAACCCAGTTGCCTAGAAAAAAGGTTGTTACACGTAAAACTCGCACTTGTCTTGCTGAATAAATGCGTAGGTAATGAGGCAGAGACTGTGAGAAGAAAAACGAAAGCCTCATCTTTATGAACCCTTGGAGAACTAGATCCTACCTCTGCCAGCCCTGAGCTCTAGCGCAATGCTGGATGAATCAGGTAAGACAAAACCTTCAGAGGTGGCTGCTAATTCCATGTTCGTTTTCCCAGTACTGCACCTGAGACACCAGAGGTCTCAACTGCACATATGCCACAGGCCCACCATTTTAATCAATTTAACTTCTGAAAGAATTAAGCACTTTTCCACCTGTCCAGAGGGGAAAAAAATAAACAAATAAACCAAGCCTAAAAAAAAGGGACCCCCCCCAAGGTCAGCCTACACTTAGCAATTTTTGCCTTATTTTCCTGTGCCAGAGCAGGGAAAAAGCTATGCACCCAGCCTAACTGGAGAGCTCCCCAAACACATTTGCTATTTGCTGGGAACCTGTGGGCTAAAACAAGAGCACGAAGGGATCCCGTAGAGAGGAGAAGGATTTTGTATTCAGAGCAGGGTTTGGAGGCTCTGCAACAAATGGAGCATACAGTGACTGAAGAGGATAAAAAGAAATACCGAATAACACTACCCCTTCACCAAATGAGGCAAGAATCCCGCAGCCTATGATCATGCAATTAGAGGCTGTATCCTGTGCCCAAGGAGCAGAATTATGATGGCAGAATGGTTTTGGTTTATTGTTGGGTTGTTCGGTTTTTTTTTTTCCCAATGGGAAGGGAGATAAAAAATGGCTGCATTTTAACTACCTAATTTTATGAAGACAAAAAGAAGAGTGCAGGGAAAAGGTGCAGCCTTTTAAAAGAAAGGCCGTACTGCAACATGAACAGGCGTATATGAAAAATCCTAATCTACCCACTGCTGATGCAGCTTTGATGTCTAGGGGCTCAGCTCTCCAGGCACCCCTGTGCAGGTCTCTGCTGACAGCTGCAATATCCCCAGCAGATGCCAAGTCCTTTGCTGCATTCACGCTTTGCCTTCTCCTCTCACATCCCCATTCCAGGCTCAGCCATGCTGCTTTCGGAGGGGAAAATTCATCAGCTGCCAGTCACATCCCAGCCCATGAGGACAAGGTGGATGCCTCTGTTGGCAGCACCTTCTCTGGCCCTCCTGCACCGAGCTACACCCATACCCAAGGGATGTTCCTGGATGGACACTTGGTCAGGGCCCACGTGACAGTGAGCAAGACACTACTGAGGACTTACAAGATGGGCAGAGGTTCTCAGTCCACCTGTCACGGCTCTGGTCAGGCTCACTCAGACAGAAAGCAGACATCATTCATGCCTCTGAGCACAACAGTACTTTCCACTCGCTATAATCCTGTGTCAGGGGAACTAACTGATGTGACGAGCTCGGACCAGAGGCCTGCAAGCTGTGTAGTGAACACAGCGTGCTAGGGCACCCTGCAAGTTTCAGCTGCACAGGCAGAGTATAGGCAGCTCCCCCCAAAACACAAAGGAAAGCAGGTTATACACAATATTTTGTCCTTTATGGCTTCTACAAATCAGCATACATAATGCAATTACTTACAGGAAAGCAACAGTCCTCCCCACCAACTGCTGCATTCAACACATCAAAAAAAAAATTTAGAAGAAATCAGTCAGTGGATGTGCTACTCTTGCAGGCAACTGTATGATAAGAGTTAAAGAAAAGAGTTAAAGCTGGGAGAGTCAGCTGAAAGGTAAGCCGAGTACATGAGGACATAATAGCAGACAGGCAGCACAGAGATATTAGTGGTTCTGCTGAAACCAAACTCAACTACAGAGCCTTCTCCGGGTTCACAAAAAGGCATTTTCAGGGCCTACAAGAAATATCAGGCGCCTCCTCTGTCCCAGGTTTCACTTGCAGGGGTGGTCTGACACTGCGCCAGGCAGTGTTCATCCTGGTCTTGAGGTTGCCTTCGCAGATCAGCTTTCACTATTCCCACAGTTCAGCACAGAAGGACCTGAGACAACACACATGCACAGTCCGTGCCGTGCAAAGGGGAGGTGAAATTACCAGGTGAGGCAAGCACATCACTTGGCAAACCATGCGGTAAGACGGTGCCTTGCAGACACACACACACACACTTACCCCCCTCACCCAACGAGTTTTCCTTATTTCAGATTTTTTTACCCGCTTCTCTGAGGCAGTCAGGAATCCCTCTTCTGCTGCCTCCAGGAACTCTACGATGGGGCTCAGCTGTGTCACGCTCTGGATCAGCTCCTCCCTGTGTCCCAATAAGCGAGCGGTCAGCGTCTCTCCCTCGTCTGTGCTCTCTGGGGGGAAAAGAATTCAGAAACACAAGAGAAGAAACAAGTCAGTCTGAAGGAACTGACAGGCTCCTGAAGCAAATGAGACTCTCTGAAAGATCTAAGTGAATAGCAAAGCTTATCCCAAGCACAAGCAGCAGAGGAAAACCACTTTACTATTCTCTTTAAACTCTATGAAAGGAAAATGTCTCATTTATCTAACAGAGCACAAAGCCATAAAGCAAGCTGGAGGTTAACACCAGGTTTGCAAGGCCACTGCTTTGTGTCAGACTCAAGTAAGAAAGGAGCTTTCAATCCCGAGGCTCAGCTGTGCTCTGACCCACGCTGGCTGTGCAGCCATCGACCCAGCCCTCCAGGCAGCAACGGGGAGAGCCCTGCACTGCCTGCACCCCACTGCTGCAGGATGGAAACACTCCAGGATTTTGGCCAGCATACAATAAACAGGGTTTCTGGAGACCTGCTTTGCCTGTAAGGTTCCCTGCTCACTTTACCAGAGCTTGCACCCACTTCTCTACCTGTTTGCTGCAGGGCTTCTCCACTGCCCCCTTCCCTCTCCAGCAAAGCCACTCTCAGCTTGGGATTCACGTCTTGAAACAGCTTCAGTAAAGACATGAGGGTGTGAGCATCCAAGGTCTGAGCATCCTTCACTTTGCTCAGCAGCTTCTTGAACACCAACTGTTCCCCTGCCTCTGCCAGACAGGCAACCACAGCCTACAACAGAACAGGCAAATGCAGGGAAGGTTTTAATAACAGTCAACTGCCCCATACAAACCAACATGAAAAGCAGAATCCTGGGGTTTTTGTTCAGGGAATAAAAAAATTAAACAAACAAATAAACAAAAAACCACAAAAAACTTCCAGAGACAGAAGCTGAGCTTGCACTGAACTCATGCTCTGGTCTGCAGCCACCAGCGCTGGCCAGGAGGGCAGCAAGTCCTGCCTGCTAGCTCTTATCTTTACTGCGAGTCCCACAAACTGGAGGTGGTTTCATCACCAAACACATCTCTTCATTTCTTTCCCTAACAGTCAAATGCCAATAAGTCTAAGGGACCTAATAAAAATGGTTTAAACACCGTTACTTTGGAAGCCCAAGGCTAGGGAAGGGGATACTAGATTTCACTGCAGAATAAGGAGAAACCGCTTGCACAGAAAGCATTTTAAGTGGGACTTTCAGGAATCCCCATCCTCAAGTCACAAGGGAGTTGCATCTCCTAAAGAAAGATTTGGAGAGGAGGCGTGCAAGCACCAAGTGTCATGGGCTCCCAGTACGCCTGGCAATCATGCCCAGAGCGCCAAAATCCACTCCAGTGACCCGAAACAGCAACCAGAGGCAAACATGCCTGCACAGCTATGGAAATAAAAGGAAAAGAAATAAGCTGTAACTGTTGCTCCCGTTTCCCTGGAGCCCTTTAATGCTGTAAATATTGCCCCTGAAGACACATGCTCCCCAGCTCTCCAGGAGAGATGCCAGCCTTTCAGAGCAGGCGTCCTTTATTAGAGACTCCAGGGATGCTATAAAAGTACCTTTGAAGTGGAGAGCTTAGCCCAGCTCCAGAGAGAGCAGCCATTTTCTGCTGTCATTGTCATTTTTATTTCTATGATAAAAAGACTGAATGCAACTGCTTGGGGCCGCACCAGGGGGATGGTGGACTTGCTTTTCCTAGCAGGTGTAAATGCTCATATATTACAGCAGCGTGACAGCACAATGACCTATTGCAAAGAGTAACCACATAAGGGAAGCTGCAGGAGTCCCAGCTCTTACCCGCTAACCACGTTTTTCCTGCCAAACAGAGAGACATGGACATGAAGGGCTCTGTTCTAAAGGAAGAAAGGAAAGGAGATGCCGCAGACATCCTGAAGAACAAGCTTAAAGGTATTTTTTTAATGCAAACATTAATTTGTAATGAGACTTGATAACCAGATCATGTTTGTTCTCAAGGTTTGCATGTGTGGCCCCTTCCACATCAAAATGATCGTGTAAACCACAAAATATCACAACTCTCATCATCCTAAATGTGCTCAGCACCCTGCCAAATACATGTTTTCACTAATATGGATGAAAAGTATCTTGCATTGTTGCAATATTTTTTCTCTTCTTATTTTTTAAAATTAAAATCAGAACAGCATTGCTACCCAGAGGTCCAGGTACCATCCCTTCCTTAGTGCATGGTTTTGATTAATGGAAATGAGTTTTCAGAAACTGAAAGGCTCTGCTATTTACAGCCTCTTTCTGGAAGACCCTTCCTTGGACATGTTGCTCAGTGGGAACAACAGCCTTTTAGCATTGCTTTGAAAGAGCACACAATGCATTTTAGACTTTGAAAACTAACAATCCCCAAAGATCCTGGAAAAAATGGAGAAATACTGATATTAGCTGGAATCCCAGCTTACACTTAGTCATAACATGCCCATGCATTAGAGTCTGATCCATTAGGCTCTCACTGACTGGGACACTTACAAAACCCTTCGTGGCCAAATTGGCACAAATTAGCACACATCCAGCTTCCAGACTGGAGGAAAAGACAGGCTCTCTGAGTAGGGAATCCTGCTCATCAAGATCTGGCTTAAGCTAGAGCTGTGCCACCAAATAGGTTCAACGTCCACCGAGAAGTTGGGTCCCAGTTGAGGGTGTCAGTTCTGGTGGCCACACTACTAATTCAGTAGCTCAGCACGGCTATGGTCAAACACCACAAAACAGCCCTCCCAGTTCATCTCAAACCTCCCCATGTCCACGGCAGCCCCAAGGCAAGCTCTGAAGAGGAATCTCTGCAGGTAACACCGCAGGAGGTAGGTCACCTATCTCAGTATGATCTTCACATCTTCCATATTTTTCCATATTTCTTTCCTAACACAATCAATTCCTACACTGCTGTGTCCCTTCGTCCCACCACAGGATCTCCTGCTCTGCCCCATTGCTCCTTATTATTTCCTGCTCCTTCCAACGTTCCCTGCTGCTTTGGCTAGGAAGATGCACAAGGCCGCTCATGCAGAGCCACAACCTGCTTTTGAAACATGCAAGAGCCGAGTTAGCCTTGTGTCCTCCCAGCCAGACGCTCATCTCCCTCCTCAACACCCCTAGTAAGCCAGTGCCTCCAAGATCTCCACTTCCCTCTCCAACACTATTAAGATTCACGTTTTTTGGGTTGGGACAGGGACGCTCAAAGAGCAGCTGGTGGCCGGCCCTGCAGGGAGCAACCCTGAGCCTGGGCTGAACTCAACTGGGGTGCCAACCTGACGGATGTCCTGGGACCCAGAGAGGATCTCAACCAGATGGACAAGTAATGCACATCCCACCCAAGCATGTGATGGCCCTGTAACTGAGAATAAAGAGGGATGTGGGGAGAGAGGGAGGGCAGCTCAGTGCAGCCACTAGCCCAGCTGGCCATTAGCCTCCTCCCTGCAGGTCAGCAAGCAGGGTTATAGATTTTCATGCCTTATCCACTCTCCTGCTCCCACCATGAGAGCACATCTCGGCAAAAAGCCACTTTAGTGACTATTACTGAGTGACGTCCCTCAAGCATCAGCTTTAGAGCGAATGCAAGCACCCAAAGGGTGATGGGCCAGGATCTGCAAGAGACAGGCTGGAAAGTCATGGGGTTTAGGGTGACAGAAGAAGCTAGCTCCCTTCAGATCCCTCCCTCATAAGCCGAGGCACATTCAGTTACAAGACTCCCCCCTGAACGTGGTAAATCCTGTGCCAGTACCTCAATGCCACTTCCATTCCCCAAGGAGAGCTGCACTGGCCATTCAGCAAGCTGCAAAGTCCCTCACCGCAGGACGCTGGGCACCACGGGAAGCTTCCAGAAACATAATCATCAGCCCTCTGTGAACGCAAGCTGCTTTGGGTTTTTTTACTCATTAATTTTTGATGTCTATAAGGCGAAGAAAATATTAAAAAAACACTGGAAATCTGCAGACAGAGCTGCTGCCCACAGCGTTGGTGGCACGGACAGCACAGGGACTGGCTATACATCACGAAGTCAATCAGCTACCATTGTGCATACAATAATCAGAGAAAATCCAGGTTCCCATTTCTGGTTCAGAAATCTGAACTGCTTTTTATTCCAGCCTGCATTTGTGCATGACTGATGAAGCAGACTCCAGTACCAGCAAGGCTTTGTGGAGAATGCTGACCCCTGCTTGCTCCATACAACAGGAACAAAAGCTCAGCCCAAACTTCCACACAAGTACACCAGAAAAGGGGGAAAAAAGTTCTCCAGCTCTGTCACCACAAAATAAAACCTTCACAACCTATCACTCCTAATCAGGATGCAGAAGATAATAGGAAATTTCCTTCTTCTGCCATATCCAGAAATCCCTGCAGCTGCAAACAAAGGACGACAATAATTGGCAGGCCTATAGGCAATGGAAATGATCCACAAGCACAGTGACATTTATTCTACGTGGGACAATCAACACTTCCCCACTTCATCTGAACCCAGTAGTAGAGGGAACAAATGAGCTGTGCAATAATTTGAATTGAGTTTCTCTATGAGAGCACAGGAAGATAAGACTTGACACCAGCAAAGCTCTTCTACGCTTCCCCAAATTACTGCAATTTCAGTCTTGTTCTCATTTCCAAGCAGGTTTCACCAGGCCAGAACCAAATTAGATAGGAATAGTTTATGTGAGATACACAAAAACATCCCCAAAAATCACATCTCCCTACACAGAAAAGCAACACATCCGCACTTTTCAGCCCAGAGAGCAGAACATAACATCAAACTTAGAGAGAAACAACGATTCTCACAAAAACAAGCCCTGCACCACAAACCTCCTTGGGGAAAAACCCCACGGCCCAACAAATCTCCACTGGAGGCAGCAACACCGGAGGGGAGCAGACAGGAGCACTGAGGGGAACAAGGCACCCATGCAGGTACAAGCTCAAGAGCAAAGGAATAGAAATACAGAGGCTACATCCAAGGCAAAATGCCACTGAAACCAGATAAGTCTAAACAACAGGACAGCCTCAGGGTCAACAGGCAGGCTTGCAAAACTCCCACGAACACCCACAAGCCCCCACGCTGCCCAGGCTTTGCTCTCCAAAACACATCGCTGCTTGCCTATAGAGGTAAGCTACCCACAAAAGGCTTCTGAGCAGAAGATGGACATGCACGAGGGATGGGAGATCTTCCCTGTGGCAGGGCAAGCACGCCCTGCTTAGGGCAAAGAAATGGCTTCTCAGTGGCTTTCAGACCGACTTTTACTTGCTTAGAGGCACCAAAGAGACTTCACACAAATAACTAGCAAAGTAATACAAAAGAAGGGGAGGGGAAAAAAGAAAAAAAAGGGAAAGATGGAAAAAAAAGTCCATTGACGTCTACCACTGGCACAATCTCAGCCTTCATTACGCATCCTGAGCTGGGCTCTTTGGACCTGAACTTGCACTTTAAGCATGACTTTAAAAACACACGACTGCGTTTCCCCCGAAGAAAACACCAGGCTCTTGTGGGAAAAAGCTACTCCGTCTGCCGGAAACAGAGCCCAGGTGCTGGTGCCCACAGGTCCTGCTTGTCCCAGAGGGGAGCTCAGAGAGCGACAGATCTGGCTGAGCCCTTGCTTACAACAGGCTGTCCCCTCCACTGCCCTGGGGCTGACAATTTTCATGCTTGTCACAGCTGAGAAGTGATTTTTCAGGAAGACAAAGAAAATCCATTTCTCATTTATTCAGCGTTTATTTATAGCTGCAGAAAAATTGTCCAGCTGCCATTTTGCAGTCAGGCACCCAAACTGTCTCTGAGCTCCACAACCTCTTGCTTGGCTCCTGCTGCAACAGCTCATTTGGGAGCACAAAGGGCCAGGCACGGGTCTGTGAACCTCACCTGCTGGGTCTTGGAGGTGCTGAAGAAACATGAAACAACTATTACTGCAAAATAATAGAAAATGGGGCTGTTATGCAGAGCAGAAGCAAGGCAGCATGCCTGCGTGGGCACTGTGCAGGTGTGGTTCTGCCCTGTGAGGCAGCACAAGCAGGCAAAGGAAGGTGTGCTGGCATGGGAGATGCCTGCGGGCACGGGTGCATGGAGCTGCCAAATCCCTTCTGGCAGTGCCCATCCACATCACACAACACCCTCCCCAGCTCTGCTCCAATGGCCAAGGTGCAGAATAGGTAAAACCTTAAACCTGACATATTTTTCTGATCGGGGCGACAAACAAACATACGAACACCTAATCCTTCTCAGGGCACGCAGGCATGCTGAGAGCAATGCATTCAGTTGTCAGACAGGCCAGACTTGGGCTTACTACCACAAACACAAATTAGGACCCACATCTCCCTCCTAAAGCCCCAGAGACGTTATTTTCAACACCATCAGGAGGGTTAGCAGCTAAGGGAACATGTGCTTCCCTCTGTGAACTTTTAAAGGTTCATCAGAAAAGAAACCTCCACTCCCCAACTCAAGGGAGCTCTCTTCCCTGCTGTCATACGTTCCACCCCTCCACCCCCCCATAAATGTGTTGCCTTGGGTTTTTAAAAGCAGAATGCCACCACGGCCAAAATGTCCCATGGTCATACTGGTACTGGAGGGACCAAGTGATTTGAATCCAAACAGCTTCCCAGCCAGCAAATGCATGGGAACCTAGAGAGTGTCGCGGCATTTCTTGGCTTCAAAAGGTCAGCTAACCATGGAGCCACCAAAGAGCCAGCAATAAAACAGCTGCACTCTCATTTTTCCACATACAGAAAAGGTACGCAGGGCAGTTCATGCAGCCTGATATGAAAAACGCTCTATCAGAAACAGCCAGAGTGAGGAGAGCAAGCACAGTCCCATCCTCACTCCATAGTGGCCACAGTTTTTTTCACAGACCCTGTGATCGTGCAGCAGCATGCAGCCAGCATGAGTGCTCCATGTCCTCCTGCACCACTGCCACACCAATATGGATGTAACCTGCTGTTTCTGTGGTGGCTTTGAGCCGGTACAACAGCTGGTATCTGGCTACCATTGTTCAGAGCCCAGAGTAACCTTCAGCATTAACCAAGCACCAGACTCAAATATCCCCTCCAACAGTAACTCAAGCATCATTCATCAGCGATGACTGCTTTTAAAGTGGCACATCACCAGGACAAACTCTGCAGGGCGGCACCTGTAACCCCCCCATAATGCTCCCCTTGAGCAGCCTGCCATATGCAGAGCAGAGCAGATGCTCTGCGGCAAGCCCTCTCCGTGGGCTCAGGAAGTCTATTTTGGGATCTCATATGTTGGTCATTTACAAGTCGATACAGTTCCCAAAGCAAATGCCATAAACAGGATGAGAAAAATCAGTGCTGGAGCTCTCCTACAACACAATGAATATGTCTTCAGGGCAGGACATATACTTCTTTACTTACGTGCACGAGCAGCTTGCTCTTACAGATGCTTCTCTCCAGGGTGTTGCTCAGATGGGCACATGTTGCCCTTCAAACAACCAGGTACCAGATCCCCAATTGCCCATGAAACAATTTCCTAAACAGCGAACAGACTATTCTAGCCCTCAGCAGGGTGAAGAAAAAACTTGCATCATTTACCCAAGTAAACACACCTACCTCCTTTTGAGAGGCATCAATTTCTCTGCACTCTTCTAGTCTTTTCAGCACAGCTTGGGCATCAGAAAGGGCCTCAGAGAAAACACTTTCATATCGAAGAAAGAAATCCAGTTTACAGCTTTTGCTCTCTGCTGCTGTGTGAGAGAAACAAGATGAGCTATTTGCTAATTGAAGGGATTCACAGAAAGCATGATGTGATTGAAAGGCATCAGTTTGTAACCAGCATATTGGCTATAATAGGGGAAACTGTGACTCACAAATCCCTTCTAAAGATATCACGCAGCCTGGAGGGAAAACCAAGTTTATTTAACACCAGTTATAAATGGAACATTTATTTTAAACCCAGTACAGCCTCTGTTTTCCTTCCATCCTGAACAGGAGTTTAACGGATAAGGTAGCATTAGCAGGCAACTCTGTTCACTTACCATTACACAGATAGCCTTACCAACCTCATGTCCTGCACTAACGCAGATCCCACTGTACGTCAGCTGCAATCACACGCATGGGTAAGAAAAGTTTTACTCACTATGGTTCTGATAAAGTGGTGAGAATGAAGCAACTGCAAAGACCAAAGGAGAATATTGCACAGTGCCAAAGAAAGAAAGTGCCTGCAGAAAAGGGATACATGTTGGTGCTGCTCCCAACCCATGGACAACTAAAAAGAACAAACACAGAGGAAAAGATCCCCCATAATAGAAAAATGTTAGTCAACACAGTTGCAAATAAGAGGCAATGCTGTGCCCAGACCTGTAAAGTCTCACCTAAATCCCTCGCTCCTCCTTTCTCCTCTGAAGGCTCAGCAAGCTCCTCTTCTGTACCGCCATCGTGCTCGGCACAGGCAGGCTGATCACGACGAGAGCCTGAATCCTTCCGGAGGGATGCGGAGTCACTCGGCATCACATCCTGGTGAACCCAGGTGTGATTCATGGTAAGTTCCTGGCCAGGAGGAGAAACATCTGCTTCTATTTCTGCTTCTACAAGGCCAGGAGAAGGGCAAACTCTCTGAGGGAGGAGGATATCTGTTTTTCCTTCAGTAGGTTTTTCAGACTGAGGCAGGTTATTAGCTTCAGCATGGTTTCCAGATGAGTCTGCTGCCTGGCCGGAGAATTCCCTCACTACCGGGTCCTGAGTTGAACAGCTGATGAGGTCCCTGAGGAGGTTTTTGCAACTAACAGCCACATCAAACATCTGCAGACTATCTGCCACAGACATTACTTTAGTGAAATTGTTTTTCCCCAGTGGGAGTTTGCCACTATACATCATCTCCAACAAGAGCGCAAACTCCTCAGGGGTCACCACAGAAGCATCGATGGAGATGGTGTCTGTGCTGTCCAACAAGGATTTAAAAAGCAGGCTGGCAGCAGCCAAAACCACCTTGTGTGCTCTAAAATGAACATTCCCAATGAAGATAGTGCAATCGCAGAACTGCTGCTCTTTGCAGAGTGCGTACAGCTGCTGCAGCAGTTGCTTGCTGTAACTGGGAAGCTCCATGGCACCAGAGTCTACTGGCCTTCTCTCGCTGTAGTCTCCACGCTGCTTTCACAAAGCCCGGCTAGCAAAAAACCAAAGGATCCTTGTTAGCACTTTGCTCAGATAGTAGCAAGACTGAAAGAAAGAGTAAGCAAAAATTACTTTTCAGTTTACACCTCCTAGTAGCTTACTATGCTGCCGGTCAGTGGTTACAGCAAGAAGAGGCCCCCTTCTGAACTCACGCTCCCTAAATTCAGCAATTTACCCTACTAGGGTCTAGATACTGTTCAAATATAAACACTTCAGAAAGAGCTTGGAAATGAGTACTGAGTCCCAGGAGTTATAAAAAGGGAGAAGAAACTCCCTGATGTGCCCCTGATAGAGCTCAAGGAGGTATGAATGCTCTTCAGAACAGGCACTGATGCTGAATTCCTGAGCTGGTTTGTGAAAGGGCAGGTGAGGAAGAAGTGCGGGAAGACCTGTTCAGACCATCTACCAAACACAGAGGACAATCTGAGGCATTGGTTTTGACCTGCAAAGCACTAAGTGGTTTGGGATAGTTAATTTTCTCCCCACATCACTGCTAAGATCAGCAAGGGCACGCAAGCATTGCAGATCGAGGTCTGCTTGCAGCCTAGGGCTTTCAGCACCTCCCTTCTCAGCACACCACAGTCCTAACTCATCGATTTACAAGTATTTTCCCCCCAAGCTATTATTTCTTCCAGAAGTCCACAGCCCTAATCCCGTTTACCAGAGCCTCCCTTTTACTTTTTTTTCCCCACCATTGCAGGAGGGAGAACAGATAGGACATCTGCCAACAAAATTTTTATCAGCAGGATATCTGGAGTTTTTATCTAAACTAGACAAGATAAAGACGTTACTGCCTTGTCTACGCACTAGGATGCCTAACACTAGTGCTGGCAGTGATGCTGAAACAAAGCAGCATGAGCACTAGAGGAAAAGTACCTGGATGGACATGATTTGCATAACCTTCAAATGCTTAACAACTTTGCACCCAGCTTACTACTCTCTTGTACAGAACAGGTGTAATACTGCCTATCATCAGGGCAGGAGCTTTAATGAGCTGGTGCTCACACATCACCTTGAAGCGCCGCCTCGCACAAAAGCAGGCTCAGAACAACTCCCAACTTGCACCAAATCGCAAGTGACAAGCAGACACTGGGTGCAGGTTGAGCTGGCGTCGCACTCCTGCAAGGCACCAACCCTCTGGAGTTCAGACTTTGTGGGAAGCAGGACTCCTGCCCACAGGCAGACAGGACTCCAGCTGTCCTTTTGCGTGGCACTGCCTTCGGTGGCTGTGGGAAGACAGGAGGAGCCAAGAGACATCAATTCGTACTAAAGCTACAGACGGCTGAGCAACTGGTTGGTGGATACTACCTGTGCACAAGAGCTCTCTTGCTCAGCCAAGAGCTCCTCCATGCTTTAAAGACGAAGTACTATGTAACTTGCTTTTCAGTCATCAGGATAAGATCACAGATGGTTCTGACATTAGCTCAAAGCAGAGGTGTCATGCTCTCCATCTGAATGCCTTTGAAGCGAGAGCACAGGGTAGGTGGGTCCTTTTCTGGAAGGCAGGGAAACCTAAGTAGTCGCTGATACCCCACCCTTCTGCTTCCCAGGAGCCAGAGCTTCTCAGAGCACATCGCTACCAAAGGCTGCCTGGTCTGCAGCTCACCTCTTCTGCTTTGCAAGCATCAGATCCACCCCCTCACCCATAAACAGGGCCGGCCACCTGCACGTCCAGCCTATTAAACACACAGGCTCTGCTAGCCTCCCACACCGCTGTAAATCACGATTAACCAAACTGCCATCAGTGGAGTTGCTACTGGTCGTGGGAGAAGAAAGAGACCCATTTCTTTTACCAGACTCAATGTAATAGCTGTTTTAGTCCACCCACTCCTTCCCTGGAGCTGAGATGAAATTGGGTCTGCTGGTTAAATAACAATAGCTGTGGCTCTTCCTACAAAAGGACAAGCAGGAAACATCAATGTCCTGGAAGAGATATCTGCTCACTTTGCCGTGAATAGCCTTCTGCATAAAACCTATCACTTTCACTGTGGCAAGCTGGAAGAAGCAGCAGCACCGTCTGCTCCCTCTATTCCTGGCAAGAATATCAAAGATTTATTTGCCCATGACAGCTCAAAACAGTGAAGCTCTAAGCAGCCTAGCAGCACCTCCCCTCCTTTATTACAGCAACTCAGAGCACTGCAAAATGTGTCCTGAGCAATTAGATCAGACATATTTGTTTAAATATATTTTATTTCTTTAATTATAGGGACCCAAAGATCCAGTACTGCCAAAGAAAACAAACATTTCTTAATGAGGGGTGATGGCCAAGACCATCCTCAAGGCAATTGCCCTCTACTTAGAACATACTTCAGACTTCTATCCAAAGCTTATGGCAGAAGGGACCACCACCAGCAATCTGATTTCTCATCCATCACTGCCTCCTAGATTTCCAGATTCAGTAACTTGGGTTTGGCTACAGCTTCTATTCCAGCAAGGTGCCCAGTCATGATAAGAACTGATTTTTAGGGGGAGGACCCTCCGCTGCCGTAGTTATTCTAGCCATTAAATTACATGCCTCGTTTCTTACCTGAACTTGTCTGGCTTCATCTCCCAGTCATCTTCTAGATGAGATTGGCACGGGAGACTTGGCAAGGGGACTGGGCTGAACTGGGAATCTCTCTGAGAGCAGGTAACTAATGCTTCAGCAGTGATGGGTGCTTACAGAGCGTGAGCCATCTGCCTCTGCCAGCACCACCGGTAAAAAAAAGCCATTCGTTACTTTTTCAGCTTAAAGCTGCTTCTCTGCATCCTCTTTGGAGGCAGGCTCACTGAGGACTTTTTATGCATTTCAAATTTAAGGTAAAACATGATTTAAGCAGGCTGCTTCTGGGACCTCTGGCACAAGCTGCACGAGCACTGCCCTCTTCCAAAACATCAGTTCAAGTTAGAAGGGTGGACAGAGGAGACAGAGATACTTGCTCATCTTAGCTGCACAACAAACAGGCTTTACAAAATGAATCTTATGAGGTATATCAGGGGACATCTTAAGCCTCACCCTAAGATGGCTTAGGAGTTTTCATTCCATTGACTTCCAGTGAGACTGCAAAGTCAATCCATTTGAGCCAAATTTTCAAAAGTGCCTAAAATTCCTAAGGCTTTACTTAACCTTAAGCAGCAATCATCATCTGTGACTACTCTCAGGACACCCACTTCAGCAAAGAAGCCTCTTCTTCTGAACCTCACAAGTACAAGAGGTCCAGAATGGGTCTGCAGCAAACATTACCCTCCACCATCCAGTTCCAGCTCTTTCTTCCTTTTCCCAGGTATTTCTGTCCTCATACACCTCCATAGTTTGAGGGGATCATGTGTTTTTCTTTAAGCTACATTAGAACAGGAAAAGGATACATTGATGGCAACAACGCTTCTTCACAGAGAAGGAGGAAACAGGAACACCAACATTCTATCTACAGAACTGGAAAGGAGTTTCCAAATTAAATTACTTCTCTTCATTATTCATATAATTACTTTGATTTATACTCAACAGATTCAAAAGCCATCCTCGTCACTAGGTTCATCAAAAGATAATTGAAATTTAGGACTGAGCACTTTAGCAATCAGATGCTACAGAGACAGGTGCTCCAAAATTGCAGATGAGACCACCACTCCCTTGCAGTTACGAGGCTGTCGCAGTACCTCATACCATCAGAAAGCCCATGACAAGGCACAGAAAGAATTTTAATGCCGCTGTGGCCTTAGCAAGAAGAATCTCTATGTCCCTCACTTCCATAATTAAGGGCTTTTACAAGGTGCTGCTCAACACACCTGCTAGCATTAATAAAATAATGCCAAAAAGCTACTTCCTGCATTGATTAGTAGCATCTCAGTGGCCAGCTTGAGACACGTTCCATGCCTGAAATTATTCCTCGGGATGCACATGGAGCAGGCTTTTTTTTAGCTTTCAAAAAATTTAAAAAAAAAAGTATTGATGCACCGCCAGGAAATTAAGCAACACCATCACAGCTTTTTAAAGGCCCAAACCCACAGCCTTGTGCTCCCTCTGCTGCCAGCACAGAGAAAAGCAACCTGCGTGCCCACTGCAAAAGTAGAAGCAAGCCATTCCTATGCAAGCTCTAAAAAGCTGAAACAAAGCAGGCAGAAAAAAATAAAGTGGACAGAAAGAGATAAGCAAAATGGAAGAATCCAACTCCTCTGTCTTAAGTGAATGTCACTTCTGTGACAGCGGATCGCAGGGTCTCACAGGAGTAGCCCAACAACCGTCCTGTTCCCTGCACTCTTAGCTTTCTGCTCAAGGGAGCTAAAATCCAAAGTAGTCACTGGAGTAAGCACAGGTCCCAGCCCAGGAAGGCTCCCTGCCTCTGTGACAGGAGCTCACCCCATCACTACCCGGTTTGCACTTTACTCAAAGGCTCATTTCAAAAGACTCATGTAAATCAGTAAATGCAGCAGGACAGAAAGCTGAGAGTCATTCTCTAGTGTTCTTTGGCCTCGCAGTCTCAGGTACAACAGCAGCCTCCAAGCAATGGGCAACTTTCTGTTTTTAGCTCTGTGGAGTTAAGGACAGTGACAGCCTTAAATCAGAATCTGAATACTTTTTGTGTATGTGTTTACCAGTTTCCTATTTTCTTGTTACTAAGATGATGACCTTACAAAGAGGGTTATTGGAAAGCCAGAAAATCACATACTGCAATTCAATTTTCTTACCTCTCCCACCAAAAGTAATTCAGTCTTTGTAGTGCTGAAAGAGGCTGAGGAGTCATTACCTTTCTCTGGGGTGCTCCAAAGGGCCAGAGCAGGCAGCTCTCCCAGAGGGTAATGTAAAATCCAGTACGAGGAGCCAGGGCACACCAATTTGTTTTTCAATCTATTTTATTTCAGTTCAGAGCATCAGTGCAGACAGATAACACAGGTAAATAAGCAACACTTTGACTAAATTCAGCACTCCACGGTCTCTAAAGGCAGAAGAATATACCACTCAAAAAACATGCAACACACTGGCTATCTGTCTGCACTGATGCTCTGAATGGAAATATAATAGATTGAAAAACAAATAGGTATGCTCCAACTCTTAACAGCAAGTTTCCCATTACTCTTCAAAGCGAGGGCTGCTGCCTATCCTTCCTGGAATAGGGCTGCCCCAATGAGAGCACAAAATCACACAGTGGGAAACAGGCACAAACCCAAAGCGACAGCCAAAGTTTGCTCCAGTCTCCGCTCGTCCATGTCTCGCCATGCCCAAGAACACTCAAAGTGCTAAATACATTTTGCAGGTTCCTGTAACATCCTCAAACAAATGTTGGACATCCGAATTCCTGTTTGTCAGGCAGGTTTACACTACAGAAGACTGCATGTTGTAATTTATCAGTGGCTTTTAGAAAAAGAAAAACACCACCAACAACAAAACACTACTTTGACCAGCTTTTGCAATCCATTTTGCTGTCAGCAGAAGTGCAGAAGACATTTGTTACACTCAAAAGCAGACAAGGTACAACACACCCGTAAGGTGCTTCAATCCAAAGGCCTCTTCAAGCACAAAGGGAAAAAAAAAAAAAAAGCTTTAAAATGACACTTCTCAAGTATGGTCAGCCCAAAACGGGCACTGATTCCCTCAGACTTGTTGGTAAAGCACACAGAATTAGTCTGAGCTGAACCTATTGAGACAGCAAGCCAGAAGGCACCTGGACATCCACCACTGTCACCTCCTCCTTCAGGCCTCCACAGCTCTGAAACTCCATTAAGGCAAAAGGACCTACAACAACTCTTCAAACATGAGTGCAGCTGCTTTAAAACACAGAGAAGGCTGCAGCAACATAAAAGCCTTTACAGCATTTACCCAGGAAGCCAACTTGCTTCCTCCATCTCCTGGAAGACTTCTATAACCGCTGAGATGTGGTCTCGGTGAAAATGCGCGCAGTTTCAGCACCCTGTTTAAGCAGTGTGTTGTGGCAGTTAAAATATACTGGAGAGATGAAACAAGACCAAATGAGCAGTGCACAGAGGCTGGGGTGGTCAGCCAGGAGGACCTCTGTTCAGGTTTGTACTCCAACAGGCTCTTCCTGCATCACCGTGTCCTTGGACCAGGGTTTGAAACCCAAATTCCTCCTCAAACACAAGATGGTACATCTTAAACAAAAAGCTGCAGAATCATACTGCCGTATATCATCTCTGGGCCAATAAATCAGGTGTGCCAGCCTTCCTTTCCACCAGAGAGGAAATTACCTCCAAGACATACAAGCCTGTTTCTCTCTGGGGAGGAGATGAGTTTTATTGACCCAGATCCACCTCAGCACATTTCCATAATAAATCTAACCCAACCTGGGAACAGGCTGCTATTGAACCGGGCAGCCCTGCTCCTCTGCTGCAGCTCTGTTGAGCTGGTGATCACAAAAGAAAGCGGATCAGACTACTGATTTCTTGGCGCAGTGCAAAAGTCCTATTTATTTGTCTTTTGATGGGTCAATCTTCCAACCGATCATCTCAATGAACAGACACAATTAGTGTTCCAAAGAAAAGAGAGGAATCTGCTGTGGCAAAAGGCATGGAAGAACAAGGTAATTCCTTTCCATGCCTGCCTTTAAAGAAAAATTTCCAGAGAGGTTCACAGCTCCTGCCCAAGCAGAGGACACAGCTCAGAGGCCCCAAAGCGCACCTAATGAGAAACATCTTTGGGGGGTCAGAGGTATCCAGGTGGCAGGCTTTGGCTCACAGGTAGAGCCGAAATTCCGGTGGAAGCACCTTTGCGTTTAGGTGTAGGTTACAAAAGGAAAGACCCCTACAGTATTTCCCATGGCAGTGATGCAATCAACCAGCTCCCTTCGGCAGAAGGGACACGTACGGCGTTTTAAATGAGAGAGACAGCAGTCCTTCACTTTTTTGGCCCCCCCGTGGAGCACCTATCAAGCACAGCTCGATTTAACACAGCACTCCCGGGGAGGGATCCACCTCCCGGCCAGGCTGCAGGCCAGGGCAGCCCGCAGGCTCCCTTCAGCCTCCTCGGGCCGCCTGCAAAGGCTTGGCGGGAGCCGGTCCCTCCCCGNAAAGCTTCAACAACAGCCGCTCCTCCCCCTCCGCGGCGCTGGGCCGCCCGCCGCCATCTTGAAGCGGCAACAGGCTGGCTCCCGCGGCACGTGACGGAGGGGGAAGGGGGGGAGGGGAGCCGCGGCCGGGCATGCGCAGTTCTCTCGCGCGCCTTCCCCGCGCGCGCGGCCCCCTCACACCCCCTCAATTCGCCCTTCTTGCGGGGCCGCCCTGAG